>CAAKHD010009306.1:6308-16758 GCA_901007705.1 Fistularia tabacaria | reverse complement strand
CCAGGGACGAACTGGGCGAGGAGAACATGGAGAACCAGGCAAGAACAACACGGAGAACCCTGGGAGAACCGGGCGAGGAGAACATGGAGAACCCTGGGAGAACCGGGCAAAGAAAACATGGAGAACCCTGGGAGAACCGGGCGAGGAGAACATGGAGAACCGTGGGAGAACCGGGCAAAGAAAACATGGAGAACCCTGGGAGAACCGGGCAAAGAAAACATGGAGAACCCTGGGAGACCTGGGCGAGGAGAACATGGAGAACCAGGCAAGAACAACACGGAGAACCCTGGGAGAACCGGGCGAGGAGAACATGGAGAACCCTGGGAGAACCGGGCAAAGAAAACATGGAGAACCCTGGGAGACCTGGGCGAGGAGAACATGGAGAACCAGGCAAGAACAACACGGAGAACCCTGGGAGAACCGGGCAAGGAGAACACGGAGAACCGGGCGAGGAGAACATGGGAGGATCCTGGCGAGAATCCAGCCAGGAGAGCACGGAGACACTGCACTTGGAGAACTCAGGCAGGAACACATGGAGAGCTTTGAGAGAACCCGAGCAGAAGAATGGGGAGAAGTTACAGAGAAGCAAGGCTGGAGAACATGGAGAGATTGCACACGGAGAACCCAGGCATGAGCATATGGAGAACCTTGAGAGAACCAGGCAAGGAGAACATAGTAGATCCTGGAGAGAATCCGGGCAGGAGAACATGGAGACACCGAACATGGGAGAACCTCGAGGGATCCGAGGCAGGAGAACAAGGGAGATCCTGGAGAGAGTCCAACCAGGATATTAAGGAGGTCCTGGAGAGAACCAGGCACGAGCAAAAGGAGAACCTCGGGAGAACCCAGGCAGGAGAAAATGAAGACACCACACAAGGAGAACCTAGTGGGCCCTCAGATGAGGACCTTGAACCTTCTCGCTGAGAGACGCTGCTCCCTGCAGAAATATCAGGAGATCCGGCGTGAGGAGGAACTTCTCCTGAAGGACGTCCGTTCTTCTCAAAGGGACGGGCAGATGAGAAGTGATGGAGAGGAGAAGAAGGACGAACCGTCTTTCCTTCTCTGGATTCATTGGAGAAACGTCCTCATCAGGCTAACGTTAGCTCAGCCGGCTATCGGCTAACGCGCTTCCTCAGACGAGCGGATTTACGCTCATGTTTGGATTTTTGCACGGCCGGGTTTCCAAAGAGCGCTGGTCTCGGACGATGGACGCCTCCAAGGATCTCCATGAAAACCAAAACGTCCTTCACCCAGAATCCAGGAGGAACGTCAGAACTTCGGTGTCCGGGCAGAAACGCGACCGTGAAACCGGTTTTATTTCGAATTTAAAAATCAATGACGCGACTCAACGGCATCGATTCCGAACCGTCCGATGAGTCGTCTTTGAATGGATAACGCGCCAAGGACGTTCTCCGACGCCTGCTGAGGTACCTCCGGAGAACAGAAGAACCTTGACGAAGGACCTCCGTGGATTTCGTGACCGAGCTCCTCTCAATGTGCTCGGTTATCAAATTAAATTTCCCCATTGAAATGAATTGAAACGCTAATAACAACAACAACAACAAAAAACAACAACAACAATAATAATAATAATAATAATAATAATAATACATTCCGGCCCCCTGTTTTTTTTTTTCATGTGTTTTAAATAAGAAAAATTAAACATATAAAAAAAAATAATTATACAAAATAAAGTGTTTTTATGAGGTGTATTTACCTTGAGGTATCGCTAAACTTACGGGCTACAGCGCTAATGCTATGATGTGCCGCTAAATGTAAGTTGCACACTTTGCTGAACTTTATTGCTGTAACTGAATCAATCCAGCCTCGGCTTTCTTGTGAAAGGTCTGATTTCGGCCTGAGAGAAGACACGTTTTTCTGTTTGTTGAGAAAGATGCTAACCGTCGCAAAGAGTTGCGGACATGCTAAAGGAAGGTAGAAGTGACGCGGAATAAATGACTCTCCAGTTGGTTCCGGAAAGAGGGAGGACAATAACTTCAGGACGACAGCGGAAACAGGTTTGAACAAGGACGCAAGCAGGGTCGTAACACGGCGAAAAATAAAGCTGACTACTTCGCGGATTTCGGCTATCGCGGGTTATTTTTTGGAACGTAACTCCCGCCATGAACGAGCGGTCGGTGTAAAACTAAAAAAGGCAAAAAATAAATTTAAAAAAAGAGGCGTGCGCTTCCCCTTTTTTACAGTATTTATCAAACAGCCATGGGTCGCCACGGCAACCAATCACAGGGACGTCCAGGCTACTCAAATTGCCGAGAAGAGACGGGACACTCGCCGTGAGACACAAGAGCAGAAATGAAACAATCATCTCATGGACAAATGACGCATGCATGGAGTCACTGTGACTGCGTGGAAAGCACTTTTTCCAAGTCTAACATCGACCTGTCCGGGCGGATTACGGGTGGAGATTAGCGTGCTGTTGCTATCAACCGGCACGTGGCGTCTCTCCTTGTCATAGACCGATGTCAGTTGTGCATTTCCCGATGAAATAAAAATAGATAAAATTCAAGAAATAAAAAAAAAAAAAAAAAAAAAAAAAAAAAAAAAAAAAAAAAAAAAAAAAAAAAAAAAAAAAAAAAAAAAAAAAAAAAAAAACGCGCATGGAAAATCCCAGGAAAACTAAAATTAAAGGATTTTTAAAACTGCCTAAATAAAAAAATTAAACCGGAACACAATTTTTCAAGAAATAAAAAAAAAAAAAAAAAAAAAAAAAAAAACAAAAAAAAAAAAAAACAAAGAAAAAAAAAAAAAAAAAATTTTTAAAACAGCCTCAATTAAAAAATAAAACAGAAAAAAAATTTTTTAAAAAAAAAAAAAAAAAAAAAAAAAAAAAAAAAAAAAAAAAAAAAAAAAAAAAAAAAAAAAGACGCGCATGGATAATCCCAGGGAAACTAGAATTCAAGGATTTTTCAAACTGCCTCAATGAAGAGATTAAACCGGAACACAATTTTTTCAAAATGAAAAAAAAAAAAAAAAAAGCAACAACCAACCAAATAAAAATGATTTTAAAAAATCTCAAGTGAATTTATAATCATCTCTAAAGCTCAAGGCCTTTCTGAAGATGAATAATCAGCCTTCATCTCCCGGGTGGAGGATCATTTCTGGACCGAACACCATCCGTCTCGTCCATTCGTCCACGCGACGTCCTCCCCGTTCATCTCCACGCAGGGAGGAAAAACGAACCCGAGAATCCCCGTCCTCCTGCTCCCGGAGGCTTCCCCCCCCGAGCAGGAGGACGGGCTCGCAAATCTACGGCAATAAAATCTCCGGTTTCAGGGCGAATATCGATGGCGCGCGGGCGGGAGGGGGAAACAAAGGCATTAAAAGCATCCAATTGGACAACAATTTTCAATGGTTGGGGGGGTGTCGGGTGTGCGTGTGTGTGTGTGTGTGTGTGTGTGTGTGTGTGTGTGTGTGTTGTGGGCGTGGTGGAGCTTGAATTACAACCATAATTGGAGCGGTGATGGTCTTGGCAGGCCAGATAAAAGCATCCTAATGGGCCGAGGCAAATTATTTGGCTGCTAATCAGACGGGCCGGAAGGCCTGGACGGAAACAGCAAGACCACCTTTATGGAAACAAAAGGGAGGAACCAGAGGCGTCCAAACTCACACACACACACACACACACACACACACTCAGAGCTAATGTCTGCGCCCAGATTGCACTCGCAGCATTAAGGAGTTAATGGAAACCATAAATAAAGGGAATCTTCCCGGAGATCCGGTGGAATTTCTCCGTACGATTCGGGCGCAAAGCAACGCGGCGATGCTTTGCTCCTCCGCAAGGGCGCAGCGGGCGAAGGAGGAACAGCAGCGCGGACGGCTTTCCCGGGACCCGACCGGAGCGCCGCCCATTACGGATGCAAATCAAAAACATGGCTGGAGACCCGCAGGCGGCCGGAGCGGCAGTTCGAGGAGCGATTCAACGCACGTCGGGTCTTCGTGACTGAAAACGGAGGATGAGCCGCGGCGGGACGTCGGCGCCTGGAGACGACTTTTAAAAAGAAGCATGACGCTCAAAACAAATTACGGGGAAAATTGTGGAGAAATTACCCTGAAAATGTGTCTAATCAGTTTTTAATTTACCATGAATTACCTGAACATCTGGTGTAAGGAAGGCTTTGAAAAAAAAAAAGTAAAAAATAAATAAATACCTGCCTTAAGTTATTCCAAAAATTAGCAGGAAATTATCCGGAAAATAATTTTAGACTTACCTGAAAACCATGAAGAAATGACCGGAGAGTGAAGGAATAAGAAATAGTAAGAAAAAAAAAAAAAAAAAAAGCTTTTAAATGGTTCAAAGAGAACCTGAAAATTAGCAAATTAAAAGTATTTATAATAAAAATAAACAAATAAATATCATTAGTTAATGTTTTGAAAAATGTGCAAATACATGATAAAAATATAAATCTGTAAATAATTCTCGGCGAATCCTGTCAATCCGTCCGTTTCGCGTCGTTTGCATGATCTGACTTGTTTTGGGTTTTTTTTAGCTACCGTGACGCGAGCGACCCGGCGGGCTTGAGCGCCCCCTGGTGCTGCGGAGACTCACCCCACTGCAGAGGCGCGAGCTGCAGGTGCTCCAGGACCAGCTGGTTGAGGACGCCCTCCACGCTGGCCTCGCCGCTGCGCTGCAGGGAAGGGTGGAGGCGTGTTAAGGACCAGGACGGACGGGGCATTCTGGAATCCTTCGCAACCGGCGGCGCCACAAGCCCCGCCGCTCTTTTATTCCCTTTTTTTTTTTTTTTTCGGAAACCCATTTAAAACCAACGCGGCGGAATGAAATCAGATTAGCTTAGCGCCGCTCGGGTCGCGGGAGGTTGACGGGCGGCATGTTTTTTCGGCGGCCCGTCTCCCCTCGCCCCAAACAAATATGGCCGCCGGAGAGCAATTACCCAGATAATGCGTGACGATAAGGACACGGACGATCATTTACACGGCTGACATTTGGGATAATGGAGGCAGCGAGGAGAGGCACACCTGTGTCTATTAACCTCTGGAGGGAGAGAGAGACCTTTGAGCTGATTCGTTTGCATCCTCTCCTCCAGGAGGAAACACCACGCTGGAGAGCGGCTGACCAGGCGGCGGCGCTGGGAGGGGTTTTATCCGCCGGTGCGAGGATTCGCCAGGGCGTTCGTGAGAAGGGGAACTACTTTCCCGGGGTGTTACGGCGCTCGGTTTGACTCAAGATGCAAATTTCTGCAGAGATGTGTGTGTGTGTTTGCGTGACGTCCAATCAAAATGAGCGAACGGTGGAACACACACACACACACACACGTGCACTGTTTCCGTGCAGCCGCGGCCACTTCCTATTATTTCTGTCTATTTTATTCCCCTTAATGAATTATATTCCCTTTCTTTTCCCATCTGTCTTTATTGAATTGTATCGTCCGCTGCTTTGGCAATATTGTTCACCTGACATTCTTGCCAATAAAAGGGAGCCGAATTGAATTTAGTTTAATTGAATTGCGAGGGAGGGGACGGGGGGGGGGGGCGTCACGGACAAAGAGCGCCGAGAGGTCCTCACGGGCTACGGGAGCGTCGGGGAAAAAAAAAAAAAAAAAAAAATGACAGCGACGCAACGAGGCCCTCCGTCTTCATCAACGAGACAAAGGTTACTCCGGTAGTTTTGGCCGCCGTCGACGGCGACGGACGCCCGATTTGAATCGACGAGTCGGGGCGGCGGCTTTCTGACCTTCAGCGGCTAATCGGCGCCGAATCCAGCGCTTTTTTTTTTTTTAGGAGCTGCCAACGGGGCGTCCTTCATATCGTCGCTTTATCGTCCACGGCGGCTTTAACTATCAAAAAACAGAGCCGTCGAACGGGCTCTCCTTGTCATATTCAACAGCGCAATAAAGGGAAGGGTAACGCACGGCGGCTTTTTGTAAATGCTAATTTTTTTTTAATTAGTTTTGGACTCGCTGAAAGATCACATTGTCTCGTGGTCAGCGGAGCGGCCGCGCGCTTTTCTGCGGGGGACGATTTTGCAGCGAAAGCAGTCGTAAAAAAGAAACGCCGCAGACTCCGACGGGGTACAAAAATGTGTATGAAAGAGAGAGAGAGACTTCCCTCTCCGACCGTCCCACGTGCTGCCAAACTCCTCGCTGATTTCACAGCAAAAGAGAAAGACGAGGAGGACGGGAACGTTTATGGAGGCGACTCCGAGATGGGATTCATGAAAGAAAAAAAAAAAAAAAGGATAAATCTAAAAATGGCCACCGAGAGCGTGACGGATTGACGCTGATTGACGGCCGAGCCGCGCCCGTGGAGGGAACTCCGCAGGTTTGCCGCTTCTACGGAGAATGCGGCCGCCCGTGTCGGAACGGGGGAGAAAAAAATGAACGCGCGGTGTGTAGCCTAAACGTCGACATTTGTCTGGCAGCCGCGAGTCGGTCCGCAAAGAGCGCCGACGCGTTCCCGGCGCACAACCATCGAGGAAAAAAACGCATCAGGCTAATAGCTGCCCGCTGATGTGGCAGGTCGCTAATGGATTGTTCGGCGGGGAAACGCCCTCAGGAAGGATATGATGCTCCAGCAGATGCCCAGCTTGCTGTTGATCTGGCAGCCGCGGGCCTGCTGCCGCTCCTCCTCCAGCTGCTTGGCGTTGGCGAAGCGCAGCGTCTCCTGGTCGGGCGGCGGCGGCGACGGCAGGCTCTCAAAGTCAAACTTGTCCACCTGGATGGCCATCCTGCAACGACACGGGGACACTGAGCGGGCTGTCGTTTTAGCTATTATTACACTATCTTTTGTGATTCAAGGTCCAGTTTGCTCGGTCCTGACCGGTTCCAGCCGGTTCCTCTGCGAATAACAGCCGTCAGGCTGAAGATCACAACACAACGATAAACTTTATTCACAAAGAAATGTGACTTTCTTCAGAAAGTGTGGCCGGAATCGTCTTTTCCGCAGAGAATCTGAAAGAAAGGAACCGGAGATCCAGACCCACTCCCCGGACGGGAATCCGGAGACGCTGCCAGCCGTCAATCAAACCCCGGGGACGTTTTATTTGAAGCGCATCGTCCTCACAGCTTCTCACCGCATGAACCAAAACCGTCCCGGGTTGGACGTTAGAATCTAAGGAGAGTCGATTCACGGCGGTCCACTGATCAAGCCGGCGTTGGGGAAAGGAAACGTCAAACTCGAGGCCCGCGGGCCCAACGTGGCCCGCCAGAACATCTCAAAAGGTCTGTCTGAAAACAGATGAGTCAAACGCGTGCATTGACCATCCACTACATTTCCTTCGATTCATGCCGATCACGTGACCCGCGAAGCGACGGCATCCCGCCGTTGGACTGCAGCGGATCCACGTCAGTGCCAGTCAACACGTGGAACTGGGAAATACAAAAGATCCCCGAATGTCCAGGAAGAGAAAAGTTGCTGCAGAAGGACAAATGTTTCAAGAAAGACAGGAAGGCAAATACGTTTGTGCTTCCGGGAGAAAAAAAAAACGGTATGTTTTTGTGTTTTCGAGGCAAAGACATCAAAACTACCTCTGCATTCTGACTCCAAACACGGAGCTAAGAATGCTAAAGTTAGCCTTCCAGGAAAACAACAAATTGTACAAGAATTAAAAGCCGAACTCCGACGGCGGCAGCAGAATTTGGCACCAAAGCTGCATCCAGTGGAAGCTAGCTTTAGCATGACTGAAGAAAGCAGTCACAAGGATTGATGTTGTAGCAGAACAACCAGCAAACATCATTTGTTTACATTCATGCGACTGCACTTGGAACACTTTGGACTTGAATGAGTGATAAAATCAGACTTATTTCACATGAAGGAGTAGTTACATTTTTTAGTTACACTACATTTAGTTACATGCTTGCTTCATGGTTTGTCAGAAAATAGGAAAATGAATATTCTTGCCAAAATTTCCTTCAGTGCTTTAATCGGAATTCTGTGAAACGCCACAAAAGGTACAGCGTGTGTGTGTGTGTTCAAGATTCATGTCCCATATCGGCAGCGAACAACAGTCCAATACTGTTTACACACACACACACACACACACACACACACACACACACACACACACACACACACACACCGCATGCTCTGAAACAAAGACTAGATGCACAAAAACAAGGAAGTTCATAAAATAAAAGTTCATGAATATTGATAAATCTCCAAGTGACGTAGGATGAAGGGGTGTGTGTGTGTGTGTGTGTGTGTGTGCGCACAGATGTTCCCCCTGGGGTTCGACGGGAGTCTCCGAGGAGGCGGCGGCGGCGGGCAGGTTTTTTTTTTTTTCCAGCGCCGATGAATCCCAGAGAAAATCCATCAGCCACGCTTGATTAATCAGGAGTGAGAATGAATTGAAGTTCTGGGTTGGTTTGATTCATGAATCCAGCGGGCGCTGCCACCTGGACCCGCCCGGCCAAGTGAATAAACAACACTGTTTTGGGGGAAATGAGCGATGCCGGAATAAACATAAAGGTTTGAAACCACCAAAAAAAAAAAAAAAATGTAGATTAGCATCTTTGTCGCAGGCGGCTAACGTTAGCAGAGGACGGAAAAGTTGCTGCAACTGAATACGCCTTCGTTCATTGGCTATCTGCACTCGGGGTCGCCGAGGAAAACTCGGGAGCGACTAGAGGGAAGGTCAGGTCGCTGCCAGAAGGTTCGCTGAGATCGAAGGCATCACTTTGGACTTCATTTCCGTCATTTCCGGTCTATAAGATGCTACTTTTAGCGTCAACAACGATGCGGCTAATTTATGGAGCCATTCTGATGCTGTTCAATTCATGGGTTTAGTGCGCAGGAGGAAGACGAAGGGAAACTGTCCCGTTAGTTTTAGCCGGTGCGGCTTCTCTTCAGGTGCGCTCAATCGTCCGGAAATGATGGAAATCGGGAGAAAGAAAAAAAAGAAACGCTACATGAAGTGCGGACGAGAATATCAAAATAACGGCGATCAAAGTTATCGTACAAAAGCACAGTGAGTAAGTTCGCAATCCCATCCGTCTGATCCCCAGACACAAACATCCCTCTGAGACTATTTTCTGGGTTTATTGGGGCGAAAATACAGACAGGGATCGAAGAAAGTCTTAATTCTGACTGTTTCTGGTGTTCTTTCTCTTCTTGCCACCACTCGTACGTTTCCGTCGCTAAATCAGCGTCCAGAAGTAAAGCTTTCTCGCGTACGAGACCCTCGCTAACGCGATCTCTAGCAAATCTTCTTCAGGATGCAAGGAACTTTCATAGTCATGCTAGCACACCTTACAGTGTGTGGTCGGAAATGAGTAGCCGGGTCCGGTTTAAAGCCATGAAAATCAGATAAATAGAAGAGCAAAGAAACAAAAACAAAGAGCAAATGTAAACATCTGACCAGTAAGAGCGACAATTTGGTTGTGGCTGAAGTTAGCGTTGTTAGCACTATCCTTCCTCCCGACACCACGGGCACTTTGAACCTCTTTGGGAGCCATCACGAGGGCTAGCTTAAAGAAAAAGCGCTATAACCGGAGAACGCGATGCTGAACGACGTCGACGGCGCGGAGTAGCACGCACGAGTGCCGCTACGCTACCACGCCAGGACGCGGAAAGCTTTCCGCGAGTTTGTCTGTTCGCGTGCTGCTTCGCAGCTCCATTCCAAATCGTGTGGAAAACTCAATCGATGCTATCAATCGATGACCTGTCAATGAATCGATCAAAAAACACAAAATAATGAGTACAATCATCACGTCTGTTCATCATCATTCAGACTTCAGCTCATGGCTCTTACGCACCCTGTGGCTAGATCTGGATAAAACGGTACAAACAAACGCGTTGCCATGGATACGTGCTTGCTGCACGACCGGGCTACTCATTCATTCTGGTCAGGTTTTATTTTGACACGGAGCTTAGCGATTAGCGGGCGCGGGCCGGGCCGGGCCCCGCGAGCGCAGCTTCGCTTCCTCCGGCCGCCCGGATTACTCGTGTATTTCCAACACGGACGCCTTCGGCCTGACAGGCTGCCGCCAACGCCCGCTGCGGCGCACGTAGCTTAGCATCGTGGACAGCGAGGCTCTGAATACATCGACGACCATCTTTGTGTTCTTCCTGTGATCGGCTTCTCGTCGCGACATCGGGACGGAGCCGCTAATACCGGGTCACATCGGTCAGATTCGGGGCCGTTACGTTTGACCGGCGCCGTCTCCGGATCCCCTTCCAGGGTCGACGCCGGCCGCCATTTTCCGCTCCAACGCCATCGCGGCGGCTCCGACGACGAGATCCTCCCGTGACGATGCGAACACGAGCCACGGCGACGCCTCTCCGTTAGCTTTGATGTGCGGCCGTTGCGCTTCTTTGAGCCGCTCCATTCCGGGCGATCTGCCGTCCGAGCGGCCTGACAGGCGCCGCCGTGAATCATTCATGAAATTACGCCGCGACGAAACAAAAAAAAAAAAAAAAAAAAAAAAAAAAAAAAAAAACTCGGGGGGGGACAAAAAAAAAAGGAGAAAAAAAA
>CAAKHD010009305.1:3741-17970 GCA_901007705.1 Fistularia tabacaria | reverse complement strand
TCAACTCTTAGTCGCTTTGTGTGCGCGGGGGGGGTGGGGGGAGGGGGGGGGGGGGGGGGGGGGGGGGGGCGCAGGCGTCGGCTACCGTTTCCCGCACCTGCCTGGATAAATGAGCGAGAAAGACAGAGAGGACGTCCCCGAGGATGGAGCTGCAGCCTCGCTGGGCTGATACTCCCCGCGGGATCGAGCAAACCAGCCTCGCTGCGTGATCCAAACCCCCCCGTCCCCCCTTCGCCGCCGCTGCCGCCGCCGCCTCTCCTCGGTTGCTAATGGAAACGGGAGAAATCACAGGAGGTGCAGAGGTGGGTCAGCTGTGCATGACTTACTCTTTTAATGATCTCCTCCGCTCTGCACGCGCGGCAGTGTGTGTCCTCACCTCCGAATTTCTTTTTTCCGACATCCACCACCGGAGGCCGACCGCCATCTTCAGCCGTTTCCGCTGCCGGCGCGCTCACATGTTGTACCTAACCTGTCTTTGTGAATCCTCCGCGCCGTGATCCCGTCGCCGCCGCCAGGCCACAAACGTACCGGCGTCCGCCCTCTCACTCCCCACTTCTGCAACTCTTCCATTCACCCATAACATGTTTTGGAGAAGGGTCATCTGGGTGTGAGGCCGGCGTGCTAACCGCTAATATGCGTTCACACAAGACTGGGTTTCAGCCGCTCATTCGTTGGCAGTCGATCACAGGGCCACATACAGACACATAAAACCATTCTCTCATTCATTCACACGTCGTATAGAGACGTACGACCATTCACCCCCTCTCACACATGGCATACATGAACATAAAACCATTCAGCCTCTCATTCACATCATACATAAACATAAATCAGATGGAGAGCGACTGGTCAAGCCTTTCACTCTTTATCTCACATGTCATCTCAGGACATACAACCAGTCACTTGTAATTTAGAGACATGTGATCATTCACGTTTTACATATGTATGTACAATTATTTGTTTTTTCACTATTTTGTCACTTTTTATTGTTTTGGGGGTTTTTATTGTTTCTTTTTCAATCTGAATTTTCTGTATTCATATATTTGTCTGTATGGCGTCCTTTAGTGTTGAGTAATACTATTATTATTCCTCCTTCATTCACACATCATATAGACATCCAACTATTCACACTCTCAGTATGAGGTGTGCAACTATTCACTGTCTCATTCACACGTCTGGACAATTCAGGGTTCTCCAATGAAGCTCCTGCAGGTTTTTTGGGCCATTGGAGGAAGCTGGAGAACCCGGAGGAACCCCACGCACCCATGTGGGGAACATGGAGACTCCACACAGAACCTGTTGGATTTCAACCGGGGACCTTCTCGCTGTGAGGTGGAAGCACTAACCGCCGCGCCGCTGTCTTCCATTTACTAGCAAGGTTTAAACCATCTACAAGACCGCAGAGGAGTGAAAGCGGGATCCAAAAACTTTCAGCCCTCCACGTGTCTGGTTTCCAGAATCTTCTCAAAGCAGAGGAGACTGCCGGAGCCCTGACTTTCACAAAGATCGACCGAAACGAGTCACAAGTTGGAACTAATTTAACCCCAAATGGATTTTCTTCCTGACGGCTGACAGAAACACAAGGTTTTCTCAGGGAACAGCATCTTGAGACGAGAGGGTAAATCTTACCTTGACGCCTTGAAGATGTTTTCCTTCTCCTCGATCCTCGTCAGAAACCCAGACCCTCTAGGAAGAGCAGGCCGAAGCTGAAGAAGCAGGCCATGATGTCCACCTCCCCTGGGCTGAAAAGAACCAGCTGCCTCCCGACCACTCCTTCCTGACCCCGCGGCCAGGTGACCTGGCCTGTGGTCACTTCCTGAAAGGGGCGGGGCCTGGAGTCACATGTCTCTCAAGGTCCGCCCCCTTTCCACTATCAACTGATCAATCCCCCTTCTCTTTGTTTTCTAATAAGAGGCTGACCACCGCCAGAGGCAGAAAGCAAATTAAAAATAAAATAAAATAAAATAAAATAAAATAAAATAAAATAAAATAAAATAAAATTAAATTAAAATAAAATAAAATAAAATTAAATTAAATTAAATTAAATTAAATTAAATTAAATTAAACTAAATTTAAAAAAAAATCACGTGGAGTGACATGGTGGCGGGGTGGATAGCACTTCTGCCTCGCCACGAACGGGTGAATGGATTTATCTTTAAATGCTGTGTGAATAAGAGGGTGAACGGTTGTAGGTCTCTACATACAGCTCTGTGATTGGTCCAGAGTGATCACCGCCTTTAGCCCAACGACAGCTGGGATAGGCACCAGCACCTCTGCATCAACCCTGAGTGAATTCAATGAATGAATGAAAACATTACAGGGCTGACTTGTTGAACACTCTGCATTCATTTTCAAACAGTTTATCAATCAGGACATTTTCAATACTTTCATTAAAAGGGAGAATTTTCTCATAAAACAAATCTGCTCTTTATTTGGGGTTCGGCTGTTGTCTGCCTTCAGGCCCCCCCCGATTTTTCCCTGTATATTCTTCGCCAAACCAGCGGCTCGGTCATCACATTGCTGTCGGGCGCTGCTCGCCGAGGAGTTCGGGTCGCCGAGGCAACAATAAATAGATGAATAAACAGATCAATAGTGGCCCCTCGCGGGTGGAGGTCAAAGGTGAACGCTGCTGTCGGTTCACCGGGAATAGATGGGGAAAATCAACAAAAAATCCATAGAATACAAGGCTTGTGTGATGCAAATGTGTCAGGAGTTCATTTATTTCTTTTTTTCTCGCTCCATTGTTCCCTTTGAAGATACAGGGAATTCGCCGCTGTTTCTGGAATGCAAAGCAGAGTGCGCGCACACACGTGCACACACACACACGCACACACACACACACACACACACACACACACACACACACACACACACACACACACACACACACACACACACACACACATACACACACGCCGCACTCCATTGGAGTTATACCTTTACATGATTCTCCACACCTGAAGCGACACGTGAGACAAACCGGAGCGAGAACAAACTCAACGTTGCGCCGCAGCCCTCCGACGACCGGACTCGACCTCACGTACATGGCGAAATAAATAATGTATCATCATCAAGTAAGGACAGGCCTGACCTTTACCCCCCTCCATCCCTCCTCCTCCTCTTCCCCAGACTCTGCAGCAGGGTCACATCCTCCCCATCCCTCTCCTCGGTGACTGACTGCCACTGTGTGGTCATAAATATTTAACACAAGCTCTGCTGCAGTCAGGATACACTCGCATCCCCCGAAAAAGTGTGTGTGTAGGTGGTGGTGGTGGTGGTGGGGGGGGATAGGACGCAGGAGCCACATTTGTCGTACGAAGTATGAAGCCCCCACCCTTCCCCGACCCCGGAGGAACGTTCACTCTCATGCTGCGTACGGAAAAGATAGGAATTAAAAAAAAAAAAAAGAAATGGTTCCACCTGTGGAAAAAAAAAAAGAGATTTGATTTTCGTCTGGTGCTGAAATTGGGGCAATTCGTGTTATGGGGCCCCCCACTGTGCGGGGCCAAATAGGATGGCAAATTTGGAAGGTGACGTCGCCAAACTGACCTGCTCACGGCCATTTTGTTTCTGTATTATCGTTTCTTCGTTGTGCGGTTGAAACCCTGCAGGGTGGAATTCAGAGCTGCAAGCTGTGACTCTGAGAAGGAAATGACGTCTCTGGATGTAGCGCCGTGATTGACACTCGCCGCCATTGACTCTATTGTTTTTGAACAAAAATAAAGAATTATAATCAAAACTAAATCCGAAATGAGCGTCCTCTGCAGGTCCAGGAGCTGCCGCTCCTTTTCGTCCACGTCGGAGGTGTTCCAGGCCGCGTTCCAATCCCATCTGGGCCGAGGGCCACCTGATAGTCCACCGGCGGGAAGTCGGGCGCGCTGCTGCAGACAGGAAGTGCCTGCGTGAGTGAGTGGATGAATGGAAAAATAAATTCTCGTCTGTTGAACTTTTGAGAGAAAATTCTGATCAATAATTAATGTCACATTGCAAAACATATTTCTTCAACATGTTGAACACTTGTTTCCCCTTTTTCATGTGTTTTGCATCTTCTCGTAAATGCTAATAATGGAGCTCTGGATGTCACATGACAAGTTTTGTTGACGCCGCCATGTTGGCAGCCGTGTGGTGCAAATCTGGACCACATCTGGATTAGCTATGAACCTTCAGCTTTGACGGCTAAAGATAACATCTAGATCACTGTCCCTTCCTGTAACCTAGATAACGTTAGCATTTAGCAATGAGTGGTGTAACACGGGTAAGTAGCCTTACGCTTGTGTGCTAGCTTTAGCGGGACTACACCAGATGCAATGAATGGCACACGATTAGGTTTAGTGTTTTAGGTTATTAGCAATATCTAAACCATAACAAATGGGTCTGACTTGCCTTTTATGAGCAAAAAGCTAAAATAAATATGATTTTACAGTTTGAAAGCACCAAACTGCCCCAACTAGTCTGTCCCACTATGGTTCACTACCTTCCTGACAGACAGGAGGCAGCATGTGGAGCAGGGGGAAGTTCATATCCAACACCCGGACAATCAATGTTGGCAGCCCCTATGGGTGTGTGACCCCACCCCTCGCCCCCACACACACTTACACACACTTACACACAGCTCCTGACTCTACGCTAATGACTGCCCTTCAAGGGGGCCATCTGTCAGACTCTTTGCAGATGACACACTGGTTATTGGCCTCATTGGAGACGGTGGTTGGAGCAACCTGGAGCTAAAACCCACTTAAGACTGGAAAAGACTGTTGACATCAGGAAAAATTAGGAGCCAGCCCCCCTACTCCCCTGTTACTATGACAACACGTCAGATTTCGGGGTTAAAAGTGGTGACCAATGTATATTTTCTGACATGGCCGCCGCAGCTTTGGGCTTTTTTTGTTGCTGCTTGTTTATTGATCACATTGGGATTCAGCCGGCCAAATTAGGGCCGCAAGGAATAAACAACAGCAGGAGGAAGCAGCGGAGGAGGAAGAGGAGGGATGAAAAGGGTGAAGGTGGCCTCGGTCCATCAAAACAAAGCAAATGAAAATGACATTTGGGACGAACTCACAGGGTTTTCCTGAAGCATAAATGTAAATAAATTTCATGTAAAGGTCCCCTGTGCTTCCAAGAATCTGCCCCTGTTCCTTCCAAATGAAGATGAATTTTTTTTTTGTTCGAAAACAGAAGATTACCTGGAGAGGAGCTCCAAGCAAGGGTTTGTGACATCCCAAAATGAGAATATTTGGCAAACAGATGAAAAAGGGTTCAAGAAAAGATGTCCTAGAATTTATGTCTGTATATGTGTATGTATCTATGTGTATGTGTATATTGTGTTTATTGTGTACATGTGCACAGATATTATATGTACTTATGGGTATGTGCGTGTATATATGTATGTACACGTGTGTGTGGGCATGTATGGTGACATATGTGCATATCTGTATGCATTTACACATGTGTGTATATATCTTTACTGTTTTGTTTTTTTGTTTTTTTTCTAATGTTGCTGCTGCAACACCCGAATTTCCCCTATGGGGATCAATAAAGTATTATCCTATATCTCAGACGATATTGTTTTTTATTATTTGTCATTTTTAGACTGAAAAAGAAAATCTGCCTTATATTAGGACATCCTATTTTTTTTTATAATATCGCAGGTTAAGGCAGTAAGTTATGGATTCATTTATCTTAAGAAATAATATTCCAAATATTGAATATATGACAGATAAATTTGGAGCCATCACATCATAATCATAATATTCACAAAAAGGTCAACAAACCAGGGTGCAGTCACACACGACAAGCTGGGATTGCATAACTCAGACTTTAATTATTGATGCAACTGATAAACCAAGTTTTCAGAAGAAAACTCAAGACTTTATGAGTGATTGACCAATTAATTGACTGATCGGAAACTTCATTTTAAGCCTGTGACATAGTTTGACCCTTTAAACTGCCGTTTTCTTTCTGATTAGAAGAATTTATTGTTTGTATATAATTGTACACAACATGTATTGTTGCCATATTTTTTACGGGATCATCTGGGAATGTGTATGAGCAGCAGACTCACATCGGGCCGACGCTGAAAAGGCAGGCGGTGATGGGTCGGGGTCGGGGTCGGGGTCGGGGTCGGGGTCGGGGTCACCCGCAGACGTGGCGGCTGGGCGTCCGCGGGAGGACGCCGCGGTGGCTCAGCCCGGCCGGCCCCAGGCTCTCCACCTTGCCAAGCTGGTGCAGATGGAAGAGGACGGTGAGCTTCCGGGTCATGGTCCTGAGCGCCAGGAAGGCGGTCAGGATCTGGCAGAGGAGGAAGAGAAGGTAGAGGGCGTGGACGGCCCTCTCCAGGGGCAGGATGATGATTTCTTCATCGGTCAGGAAGAAGAGCAGCACCGGCAGCTGGAACATGAAAGACAGGACCCAGAAGGCCGCCAGCTCTGGCACCTGATGACAGCGGATCACACACACACGCGGGCTCAGTGGATGGAGGAGACGCAGTGATGGAGCAGTCGGGCATCAAGGGCTTCTCTAGCGCCCACATGAAAGTGTGGACACACACAGACACACACACACACACACACATACACACACACACACTCACACACACTCCACAGACAGCTCCAGCCAAGAGCTGATTGTTTACATACGCGGGCTGAATATCCAAGCACCCCCCCGATCTGTTATTCAGGAGGCGAGTCCATAACGGATTACCTTCTCCTTCAGGTTGCCGACGAAGCCCAGGTAGAGCCGCAGCACCTCCACCAGGGTGAGGAGGATCATCCCCGTGACGAGGAGGCCCTGGTAATATCCGGGCAGGTAATGGAACTGCGAAATACATCAGCGCGTTTACAAGAGCCATCCTGGACAACAATGTCTTCAAGAAAGAAGCTCCCTTTGCTTCTTACGTACTTTTTGAGTGACGTTTAGAATGGAAAGATTCATTTATCTTGACAGAACTCTTATTGTGTGTTAACAAAATAAGTGCCAGGGTTTACAGTGTATTAATATGCAGTGCACGGGCTTCATATTTGTTGTTATCATTGTTATTATTGTTATAACAACCACAATGAAGATAAATTAAATGTTACAATTGATATAATACTTATAATTATTATTATTCATATGTTACATGATGTATTATTTAGAAATAATATTCATAGTAATTGCATCGCTATCATCACAATACTTATCATTGTTATCACTAGTACTATTATTATCATCATCATTAATTATTGATAATCAAACAACAACAATAGTCGCAACAAGTAGTATTATTGTTATTGATATCATAACAGTGCTAATCATAAATTATTACTTTATGGCTATTTATACAAATTGTATATTTATTATTAAATATATGCAAATAGTGTTTATATATAATTATTACCGTTTTTATTGTTGTTATTATTATCATTTTTATTATCAGCATTACTATTCATTATTGTCATTGCCATCAACATTAATTATTATTTTATTGTTAATATTGTGAACATCCTCAGTCATAATAACGATGAAAAATATTGTCATCATCATTGTCATCGTTAACGATTATTATCATCATGTACTTTTATTATTATTTGTATTATCATTGAGCCAATGAGATATATGTTGTGTATATGTAGGTCCCGGGCACTGCCACTAGATGGCACTAGAGACACATGATTTTACAGTCCCTGCATCCTGAGGCGAAGCCTGTACACACAAATACATTATTGATGTATCTTTAGAATAATGCAGTAAACACAGAGATGTTTTATTTAATACAGTCACTCAAGCTGTACCAAATGCTGAAGGTACCAGGCAGGCTCAGCCACAGAGGATGTTCCTGTCGTGTCAGTTCGTGTATTTCCATGGATAAAACTACAAAACCCCGTTGCTCGGCCATCCATCGCAGTGCAGGGAGGAAATACTGCGTCGTGGAATAGTATCTCACAGGAGAAGTCAGTAAGAGTCGTAAGTTGTCTTTAAGAAGGTGAATGAATTGTTAAGATGTTTTAGAAAACACAAGTATGAGAGGATATGTACTCACTTTCACCTCTAGCATGAAAGCGGCGGAGACGAACCAGCAGGGGAAATAAAAGGCGTTGAAGTAAAGAAGCATCTGAAGGGGGAGATGGGAAGTCACCTCGCTCGCCACTGGAAGGCAAGAACAAGGGATTAAACTCCCCGCAAGCACAAAGAATATTACTCCTATAATACACTATTTAATACATACATACATATATATGTATACATATACTTTTATAAAATGGGGTTTTAAATATCCATTGTCAGTTTATTACCCATTCCTGGATAATAAATCAATAATGTAATAATGACATATTTTTTATAATCTAATACAGTATCACGGTGTCTAAGTATCAATGAGTAAAAGTATTTTGGTGAAATATTATGAAGTAGAGGTATCATAGAGGAGAAGCATCATGAAGTAGAAGTATAATGGAGTAGAAGTATCATGAAGTGAGGGTATCATGAAGTAGAAGTAGCATGGATATTCCATTGGAGGTATGATTGAGTCGATGTGTCACCGAATTGAAGTATCATAGAGTAGCAGTCACTCAGAGTAGAAGTATCATGAAGTAGAAGTATCATAGAGCAGAGGTGTCATAGAGTAGAGGTATCATGGAGAAGTTGTATAAAGTACAGGCGTTATTTAGTAGAGGAATCATAGAGCAAAATTATAATGGAGTAGAAGTATCATGGATTAGGAGTATCCTGGGGTACAGGTGGGATGGAGTAGAAGTATCATGGAGTTGAAGTACCATGGAGCGCAGGTGTCACAGAATAGAATTACCATGAAGAAGTATTACATAGCAGAGGTATCACAGAAGTATCACAGAGTAAAAATATCGTAGAGCAGTAGTATTATGGTATACAGCTATCACAGAGTAGAAGTACAATGAAGTAAAAGCATCATGGAGTAAAGGTATCACAGAGTAGAAGTAAAAAATAGCATCAAGTTGGAAAAAGTACACATTTCTGTACTAATTGAGGGCAAATAGTACTTTGCCATGTGCCATTACTGCTTGGTATGACATATGTTAGCAGATACCACAGCACAGAAGCACATGAAGTACATGAAGCACATGAAGCACATGAAGTACATGAAGTACATGAAGTACATGAAGCTGTAGTTCCGTCTGACCGTCCTCATCCTGCTGTCCTGGGCCGAGGTCGCTGTCTCCGGTCCTGTTGGAGAAGGCAGAAGCTCCCAGGTGGGCCAGACCCGCCTGCAGGTTCTCCGGCACCGGCGAGTAGAACACGGGCATCGTGGGGGGGTGGGTGGGACTTCGTTCCTTCAGAACCGACGCACAAACGGCCGCCGCTAAATCTGATTACAGGGGAGGAGGCGGGACCGGGGGATTAGGATGAAGGGGGCGGAGCCCGGCCTTCTATAATCCCATAGGGATTAGAATCAACCAGTCTGGGTTCACGGAGAAAAATCAATGAAGACAATGACCAAGTCATTAGTCTGTTGCTTCGATAAAGTAATGTTTTTCTATTCACACGATATAGGTGATTATTATGGGGTGTATTTTGCCAGATATACCGGAATATTTTTCCTCTTTCCATTTTCTTTGCTACCCCTCGTTGCTTTGTTTTTCCTGATTTTCCTACGTTGGGCTTTTATTTTGAAGGCCATCTGTTTTCACTTCAACTCAAACTTCTGCCACTGATTTGAGAATGTGTGTGTTTACAACTAATCAGTTATTATCATATTTATTATTCATAGGATTATTTGTCTCTCGGTTAGTTGAAGGAAGTCAAAAAATCCAGATCCAAGTCCTGTTTTTTGTCCACATTCAAACCTCTCTTTTATTCAGTTTCCCTTCCTCTGTTTCCTATTTTAAATCTAATTATTTACACATGAAGTCCAAATTTAATCTAAGTTCAGCTCTGTTTATGTACCTAAACAAAACCACACATTTATTTGTATTTGATTTTTTTTCTTTTTTTTTACAATTGTTTATTTGTGATGAATCAATTCATTAATTAATTAAAGAATTAATTAAACCACAATCCTTTTGGCCTCCTGCACTCAGGGTCGTCGGGCTGCCGGATCGTATCCCAGTTGTGATTGGGCGAGAGGCGGAGTTCACCCTGGACCGCTCGCCTGTCAATCACAGGGCCACGTAGGCGGATGTGAAACCGTTCACCCTCTCATTCCAGCCTCCGATAGAGACGTTCAGTAAGTTCACCCTGTCATTCACACATCATATGGAGACAAACAACCAGTCACTCGTAATTTAGAGACATATAACCATGCACATATGTTTGTTTGTACATATGTATATTTTCACTAATTTGTCACTTTTTATTGTTTGTATTTTTATTTTTTACTTTATATCTGAATTTTCTGTATTTATTTATGTATCTGTCCTTTAGGGTTGAGTTGGGCCCCTTAAATGAAACGTATTGTTATTATTATTCCTTCGTTCACTCACACCATCTAGACGTCCGACCATCCAACCTCTCAACATGAGATGTACAACTATTGACTGTCTCATTCACACGTCTGGACGGTTCAGGGTCTCCAGTGAACCTCCTGCATGTTTTTTGGACTGCGGGAGGAAACCGGAGAACCCGGAGGAGCCATGGAGACCCCACACTGAAAGGCGCCCCAGTTGGGAATCCAACCAGGGAGCTTCTCACTGTGAGGCGTGAGCGCTTACTGTGTATATAACCTTCATTTCCTTTCTCTTTGCAGCTGAAACCCCATGGAGGTCACATGACACCAACTCCACTTGACGCCACTTACACTTCGCCGCCATTTTATTTGGACTTCATCACGCCTGCCGGGCGCCCCCGTCCCCCCCCGTCCCCCCCTGGCCAGCTGGTCCTCAGAATGGGGCCTGGCCCTGGGTCCTGCCTTGAGGCCCCACTCGTCATTCGCCTGACCAGGAGGGCGGCGGCGGTTCCGGGCGCAGTGGCGGCGTCCGGCCACAAGGTGTCATCACAGCTCATCCCTAGGGGCTCGCAGGGGGAAGTGCTGGAACTCCTCTGGCACCTCTTCCCCTTTCTGGGACCTCTTGTAGAAACCGAGCGAGTCCAGCAGGCTGTCGATCTCGTCGGCCTTCATTTTCTTAACCGGGACAGTCTGAGGTGTCCACACACACACACACACACACACACACACACACACACGCACACACACTGTAATTTCATCTTCAACCAAAGAAGAAGGAGATCCTCGGAAGCCTCACCTTCACAACCTCGTCTTTGGCATTGTAGAATATGAGTCGGGGGTTCTTCTCCTCCGTTGAGTCGTACTCCAGGTTGTGGCTGCGCGGTGGGGGAATCAAGGGGAAACAACGAGGGTATGGCGGTTTGGTGAATCATCAGTTTTGGTAGGAGCTCAGGAGTCCGAAGCACTCCGAGGAGCCTGGCGGACTTGGCAAAGCGCCGGGCAGCCGGGGGGGGGGGGGCATGAGAAAATCAGAGAGGTCACATTTCAGCAAAGGGCTTGCGGAAAACAGACCAAAAAAAGAAATACCCAAGGATACTACAAGGCCCATCGCTCCATGAGGAAATGGTGCAGCTCGGGCATTTTCTTGATGCCTCATCCGACCACGCTGGGGGCCTGCAGGGACGACAAGAGGCGGACAGGGTGAGAGATACGGACCCGCCGGACTCGGTGGCGGTTTCCGAATCACGGCCGGGCGACTGAAGACGAAGAGCTCAATCCCTTGGTTTCTCGACAACGCCTGGTTCAGCGCGATTTCGAGAATTAGCCATAGCCATCGAAACTGAATTCAAGTTTGTCTGTGATTGAAAATACCACCGTTACTGCTACAGATAACAACAACAGCAGCAAATAAATTGATAAATAAATAAAAAAAATACCTGGAAATACATTGAAAATAATCAAAAAATGATAAAATGAATAATAATGATAATATTGGTATGATGATGGTAAATAAATAAAACGACTCGAAAGCGCATCCAAAATAATGAAGAAATCAACAACAACAATGTTGATGATTCATAGTTAAATAAATACATACATGATAATGATTATCTCATATATTTAAATTTCTAATAAATATAAACAGGAAATAGATTTAAAATAATCAAGAAACTGACAACAATGCTGATGATAATTAGATTATTGATAAAATTCTTGGTATAATGATAAATAATTAAACAAATAAAAATCGTCCTGAGATGCAACCAAAATAATAACAAAATCGACAACAGCAGTATTGATGATAAATAGTTAAATAAATAAATACATGAATTCATAGTTGAGAAATATTTAATATATTTTATTATTTAATAAGAGTAACCAGGAAATTGAATAAAAAATAGTTGAGAAACTGACAACAATACTGATGATAAAAACAATAATAATGGATAAATATGGGGAATAAATAAATACAGTTCATTACCTAAAAATACATTCAACATCATCATCATCATCAAATCAACCTTGAAAATTAAGAGCTGAGTCAAAGACCGGGCCGTTCTGAACTCACCAGCAGCTTCCCTCTGGCAACGCCGAGTTCTTCTTCTTCACTGGAGTTCCTCTGGTTGCTCTCAGACCCCCCGCTGGCGAGGGCCAGGGCCGTGGTCGCCAGCAGCAGCAGCAGCAGCAGCTGCGGTGGCAGCAGGTCCCGCATTTTATCCTGTTGTGGCCGAACACTCGCCTCGGGTCGCTTTTGCTTGTGCTTTTATTTCCACCTGGAAGCCGAGTCCCGTCGGACAGAACCACCACGCAGACCTGCAGGGGGCGACCGTCTGCTGGTGTCGGACATGTTTTGCAGTTTTTCTGTCAGGTCTTATTTTCAGTCTGAGTGTCCTGTCAACCTTCGGGGTTACCGTCGGACACTCAGCTGGGATCTTAACTGAAAAGCTCCTTTTTTATTGCTATTTTATTTTTCCAGCCAGCCGACGGACCCCGACGGGATAGTTCCTTCCACATCAGAAGACTTGGGGAAGGGGGGGCAAAGAAAGCGCAGAGCATCTGCACCCTTATCAGTTTTTCCCAGCATGCAGGTGGATAACGGCGGGCCTCTCCAACCGCCGGCGTCACCAATACGAAACACGACTACGAACGGCAAAGGGATCTCCAAACGTTACAAATTCCCCAAATCAGAATGGTTGGCGCCTTGCATGGCAGCTCTGCCGTTAAGTTTTTGGACATAAATGAGCATGGAAATGATTCCGTGGACCCCGTCCCAAAACAAACATGGCCGAAATATAAATACAGTGTTACCTCGTCTTACGAACCGATTACGAATGAATCGGCCAACGAACAGAGTTTTCGATCAAATTTTGAATCGACCTTTGACCTTGGTGCATGAACACACTCACGGGTTCCCCGTGTTGTGGTGTGGTAGCGTAGCGGTAGTCGTGCATGCTACTCCGCGCTGTTTACATCGTTGTGCTCTCCTGTTGTAACACTTTTTAGTGTTCAGTGAGTTAGCCCTCATTATGGCTCCCGATAAAGTTAAGAGGAAAGTGTTGAGTTGAGAATTACGGTCGATCTGAAGATGGGAATAATAGCTAAACGTGAGAGCGGTGTTCGTGTGACAGATCTCGCCAAGCACTATGACGTGGCCAAATCAACCATCTGTGCGATCCTGAAGAACAAAGATGAGCTAAAGACGGCTGATGTGGCTGAAGGGTGACTAGCTTAACGAAGCGAAATTCTCAAGCCATAGAAGAAGTAGAAAACTTATTGTTTGCTTTGGATGAATGAAAGACAGCTTGCTGGAGGTAGCGTTGGCGAAGGCTTTACTTTTGCTGATTTAGTGAAGGAAACGCCGAGTATGAGCGCTGGCAAGAAGAGAAAAAACTTGCTATATTTTTGCCACAAATAAACTCTTGAAAAAGTTTCCATAGAGTGCAGAATGTTTTGGGTTTCGAGAACGGATCAGTGGGATTTATATTGATTTCAAAGGGAAAAATTGATTGTGAACGGAGTCAGAGAATGAAATCAATTCATAAGCCGAGGTTCGACTTTATGGTAGAAATGTATTGTTTTGTATTCTTTTATTACCAGTGTAATAAGTTGGTTGGTGCTAATTGGCAAGCACCGATTTCAGGACGCTCGACTTTAACTATCACCCCCCCTCGCCCCGCTCAACCACACACACACACACACACACACACACACACACACACACACACACACACACACACACACACACACACACACACACCCAAAAAAGCAAAGAAAAGCACCTGTACAAATATGCATACACACATAGAAACAAAAACACACACACAAACACAAAC
>CAAKHD010009299.1:95776-112982 GCA_901007705.1 Fistularia tabacaria | reverse complement strand
CACGCGGCGTATTTGTACCGAAAGCGTTCGCGTCAGCGCGCCTCTCTGCGTGTTAGACATGTAGGTCTACATCAGTTGTGAACATTTGGTAAGAGTAAAACCCCTTTTTTTTTTTTTTTTTTTGCCCAGTTGTTGCTGTTTACTGAAAGGAAGTGCCGCTGATATTTGGCCTCACATAACACTCTGCCTGGATGGCCAGCGTGGAATTGGGAACAGAGGGCTACTGCCGGAAGGCAGAGGGGAGGGATGGAAATTCACTGACATGGTCGGGAGTAAATGGAGGGCATAGAGGAGAGCTGGGCTGCGGTTGTGTGTGTGACGTTAATGTTGCACACTCACAGAGCGGGATGTCAATAAAGAGCAAGGCCGCTACTTGTGTTACTGTGTGATGAAAGTGGCCGATAATAGCCGCACACCACCGATGCTTCATGTGGTAAACAAAATTATATTTTGGCGCTCGTAATTTGATTTTTCTTTATTATGTAATGCAAACACCACTTGAATTTTGATCGGATTTACAGTAAAACGCCGAAATGAATGATTCAAGATGTAGCGCTGCCTGAGCGGTTCGCGTCAACAAATCAAAATATGGACGCATGGATTTTGAAGCCTTGCCAGTGTAATCGCTGCGAGCCTATACACTGTGGTCACATTTTAGCAGGAAATAAGAACACTGAAGTTAAAACCGAGAAAATGTCAGCAACAGAAGACTTTTTTAGGGGTTGGATTTGTAAACAGCGTGGATGAGAGAGGACCTGATCTGGGGCTGTAAGCCGCCGTAGATATTCGGACACAAAACGGCTGCCGTTGGATGTTGACCGCGCGTTTCCATCCAGATAAACACACAGCCCGATACCGAAGTATCCGAAAATCTCTGAAATCAGGTGATAAACTTTGCTCATCGAAGTGTTGCCGGGGCTGTGTTTTATGACATCTGTACGCTCGAAAGCGGAAATCCATGACCTAATACCTTCGGCGTCCCGCTAGAGTAAAAAAAGGTGAATGTTTCCACGAGCCAAATCGAGGAAGTCACAAAACCGGCGTCCTCCCCCGAACTGACCCGTGCTGCCGTCCGCCTCCTACACCTGGCTAGCTTCGCTCGGAGCCATTCCGCTGAAACATCATCATCCCCGGGATGGTGTAACCTCTTTATATCAACATCACAGCGGCGGCGATCCTGTCCAGCAACTCCCGAACCTCTCTCTGCACCTCAATAATGCATACCGCAACCGCCTTAGATGTCTTGAAGTCCTTGGATGTCACGTCTTTTTTTTTTTTTTTTTCTTTTTTAAAACCCCCACCCCCCCGTCCTGTAGCGTTCTCCTTCTGGTTCTCGTTTTGTTCTGTTTTGGCCCTCTGTGGTTTTCTGTAGTCATGGTAAACACGCGCTATTCCTCTCCAAGGGAAGCGAGCACTATAGGGGTTTAAGTGAGGCCAGCCAGCTTCAAACATTCCTCAATAAGTGGGCTTTAACTTTGCCTCGGATATCATCCGGTGAATGAAAAGGAGATGGCAGATCCTCTGTCATCGGCGGAGTCATTTCAAATAATACTTTTAACTAACGAAAGGCTGGGGGAAAATTAGGACCGGAATCAGATCAGTTAAAGAAAGACAGACGTCAAGGAGAGAGGAAATTGCCTGCCTCATGGACCTGACAATCAAGGATATAGATCAATTTCATCTGGCTTTGAATTACATTATTTTTTTACTGTCATCACAATCTAACTAAGACTGAATGGTGGCCTTGAGATGGGAAGTCAGCAGAGGGCACCCTAACACCCATTAACCATCTGGAGAGGCGTATAAAAATTAGAAATTACTTGCCTTATAAAGCCGGCCGGCCGGGCCTCATCGATTTGTCTCGCAATGAAAAGAGCATTACCGAGTGTGTGTGTGTGTGTGTGTGTGTGTGTGTGCGTGGTCTATCATACATATGATTATATGTATGATATGCCTCTTAGGCCTAATGAAATCTGAATCGAAAACACCTCTGTCATAAAACTCAAAACAAAATTTTGCACAAGTCAAGAAATCAATGAAAAAAATCTTGGTCCATTGATGTGAAAGCTTTGAGACGATCGCAGACCCGAATCCGTCGACTCTGGTGGGTTTCCAGCGTTGTCTCCCGGGTGTTTGACCGGCCCCGAGGAAGTGAAAATTCAAATGCCAAGAGCTTTATTTATTTGTTTCGTTCGCTGTTGAACATATCTGGAGTGCATCGGACGGGCTTTCCAGTTCTTTGCACCTCTACGCCCCCCCCCCCAGCCCCTGGTCTGGGATAATATGAAACACATTTCTGCCCCCCCCCCCGTGCAAAACAGACCGCCAGTGCAGATTGTAACCTCAGGGAAGTTGTTCATTCGGCAGAGTTGCTGTACTTGACCGCGTCCCCGCGTGTCCAGCGACGTCATGCTTTCTCTGTATTTGAATATTTTTCACCTGTTCTGTGTTTGCTGTTGTCAGCCGAAGTGATCATTCTCAACCACTGAGCGAAATCGATCTTTGTGTTTTGCTCAAGGAGCCCGAACAGAACCGGGGGAGTCTTGGTTCTATGTCAGGTTTGGAAAATAAACCCGACACCACCCGAGGGGTAGTGCCTCTTTAACTTTGACCTTGTCTAGAGCCCGGTGTTAGCAGCTTACTGTGTTGTGTGCTGCCTGTAACCGTGTGTTTCTCTCGTAAACAACCTCACACTGCCATGCTTGCCTTCTACTCTCTGTAGAAATGTAAAGAATTACAGACTTCACAAATGTCTCCGCCACGCTTATATGCTTTGTTGTGTTGTAGAGCAGTAGGATTTTATTCAACATTTAACCTGGGATCTTTTTTTTTTTTTTTTCTGTTATCTCGCTTCAACTTATGACGCACAGACTTGCTGCAGTTTGCTGAACTCAGGCTGTGTCACTAAACCAGTGCAATAACTATCAACAAACAGGCGTGTAACAATGCCCCATGATCAAATATGACAAAATATGTGTGCTGAGAAGTATACCGCATTGTTAACTCAGTGAAAGTTTTCACTGGTCTGCACTGAAAGGGAAATCAAACGGATTTAAATTGCACTTTGCACCGGAATGATGTTTACGCAATGAGGATCTACAAGTAAGAATCAGAACTATTTCTTGCACAAGAAAGTATAAAGAAAGCCCAACCGATCTCAGCGCCAGCATTTTGTCATTAAATTCATTGTGAGTGTGAGTTGCTACATACATACACCTACATGTAAGTGTATGTTTTTTTTTTTGGTATTAGATAGATGGATAGATACCTAAATTGCAAGAATGACTCATTATTACTAGGAAATAAACATGAATGTATTTTAAAAATCAACTATCATTCCAAAGTATTCCGAAAAATATAGTCTTTTGATCGTGGCCTCTTGTATTTCGGTGTAATGCGAGCCTCCAAAGCATAACCGGCGTCTTAATTTCAAACGGGCAGGGCAAAAAAAAACAACAAAAAAAAGCGAAAGTAACAAAACAATGGCGTTATTAACATTCATGGGCCGGGTGTGTGGATGTGCTGTCACGGCGCAGGTGAGGAGAGTCCCGGGCTCCAGCGGACACCTGCACAAGACGGAGGACGGCGACTGGGAGTGGAGTGACGATGAGCTGGACGAGGGCAGCGAGGAAGGCAAGGCCGCGGTTAACCAGGGCAGGGTGAGTGGGATTCCGACGGAGGGTTGGTAGACGCGGCTCGTACGACTACCGATTAATCTACGGTTGCAGACCGTCCAGCTGGAAACAATGCATGAGCGATCCGTGTGGAATTTTCTTATTTGGGCCTTATTGTCGTTGTTACGTTTCACCCCCAGAACTTTCCGTTACGCAACCTCCCCTCTGTTTGGATCCTATACATTCCTTTCTTCCCTAAACAGTTTGTGCTCTGCATAACAGATGGGTTATCTCATAGAGGACGCTGTATTTGACTGGAAGATAGCTGCAAGGCAGGAAGGGGCTGCAGGGGAGGAAGAAGCAGTCACCTATGATCAAAGCTCTCTTTCATAAAGATATTCAGCTTTAATGTATGATGCATTCAATAATACGCAACAAAAAGGAACCAGAATTTGCATTTCTGGAGGAAAAGGAAGTTGATTGCTGCCCTCTGTTGACAGACAGGTCCCAGTGTAGCGGCCAGGCAGGAAACAAAGACGGTTTATGTGGTGCACCAAACGGCAATCATGCTCCGGAAGTGACATAACACACACACACACACACACACACACACACACACACACACACACACACACACAATCGAAACCGACAACCAAACACGGAGAGAATCTGAGTTCTAAAAATCATCGCAGTGAGACAACAAGGAATACCGAATAAACAAAAACACGACAACTAATGATGTTTTAATGACTAAATTATATCTGTTTGCAGATATCATACGGTAAAATCTACCTCTGTGTGTATCCACAGTAGAATCTCTGCTTACCAATTGAATTTGTTCTTTGGCTGTGTTTGCGAACCGAAATGTTTGCGAACCGAGTCAGTGTTTCTCTCCGAAATCAATGCAAATCCCATCGATCTCTTCTCCAGCACCCAAAATATACTGCTGCCTTTCGAAACTTTTTTATGGGTTTGTTTGAGGAAAACACACAGGAAAAGAATTAAAGAAAACCTTAATTATTCCTATGTTTCTGGTGTTCTTTCTCTTCTTGCCAGCACATGTACTTAGCGATTCCGCTAAATCAGCATGCAGAGACAAAGCCTTCTCACATGAGACCCTCGCTAACACTTTCTCCAGCAAGCTATCTTTCATTAATCCAAACTGACAATAACTTTTCTACTTCTTCTAAGACTTGAAGCCCTTGGTTCGTTAACATAGTTGCTCCTTTGGCCACATCGGCCGTCTTTGCGCATCTTTGTTCTTCAGGATTGTACAAATGGTCGACTTAGCCATGTCGTAGTAACACAAACACCGCTCGCACGTTTGGCTATTATTTCCCTCTTCAGATTGACTGTAATTCTTAACTTCTTCTTAACACCACTAACACTAGCACTCTTCACTTTTTGGGAGCTATAATGAGGGCTAACTTACTGGAAAGCGTTAGAAAAGGGGAACGCAGCGATGAACGATGTAAACAACGTGGAGTACCGCGCATGATGCCGCTACGCTGCAACACCACAGTGGGGAAAGTCCATGAGTTTGTTTGTTTATGTGTTCGTGCACCGAGGCCTGTTTACGGCTAGATTCGAAATTTGATTAAAAGCCCTGTTAGTAGGCCGATTTTTTTAATGATTAGGGACGTTCATAAGCAGAGGTTCTACAGTGTATATATGCTGTATATAAATGAGAAATATCATTTTGATCGGTGTAGATAAATTCCATAGAGGGACTAATAAGTGACTCGATGTCAATATTCAACATTTTTGATCCAGATGTAGCTTTGATAAAACGTGTGCGGTGATTGGCTGATCCCCGGTGAGGCCAGGCATCTCGGCCCGCCGCGAAAACTTCCCCGCCATCCTTTTTTCGCGCAGTTGGTGCTGTTCCACAGTTTGCTCGTGATCAGTGAATGTGATGTAATGCCACCGGGACAGCGCTTCTGACCGGCAAGCGCAGGGGGGCTTATCGCTTCGCCGCTAGATGTTTGATATTTGTTTTACACAGCACACGTTCTGAACTGAAGCATTGAACAGAACCATTCGGGGGATGGCATTTCACTTTATTTCAAGCAGTTACGGCGATAGTGTTTTTTTTTTTTTCAATACAATTTCTCGCCGGAGGCCATCAGGAGAATGCGTTGAAAAATAACTGTCTGTGAAATGTGCTGCAAATGGGACTATATATAGATGAAAATGAAATGTTTTTAAGGTCGGCGTGAACAACAGCTCAGTGAGGGTCTTTTTAAAAAAAAAAAGCATTTTAATTTACCCATTTCAGTTTGACATTCCATCCCATAGACTGAACATGCTTAATCTGTATTTCGTTTAAGACATGGATTTTTTTAAATATAACTTTGTAAGGCATTTTCATATGAAGGCAGACTTCTGGAGCTCATGGTATTTATTTTTGCTTTAATTTAAGTCAAAGCTCAGCTTGCATGCATTGAAATATCTTTATTGAGCAAGTGTGTGCATGTGTCTGTGTTAGCTCATCTGGATAATGCACAAAGACATAGTCACCTATTTGCTGCTTGAGTGAGACTTGGAAAGGGGTTTGCAACATCTTTTGAGGAAGAACATTTTAGAAGCCACTCTCAAACCACATGGCGGCGCCATCGCTCGCATCTCGTCTTGCGCTGCACAGGGGAGCAAGTAGCAAATTCCTTAATACAGCGACTTGCCTATAAAAAATCCCTCATACTTTTACATGCCTCCTGTATATGTTTGACATTTCACAACGAGAATGAGCTGTTTGTAAAATTGGGCGCCGTTGCTGGTTCCATATTTCAAATGTAAAGCCCATGGCCGCAGGCCACCCTGTGATTTCTGCATTGTGCATTATTGAAGAAAGGTTTGTCTCCAGTTTCCTGCCATTAATCTCAGGCTCGTTGCATTTTTGCAACTCCGGTGTCCTTCGGATCAGCAGATGCACGGAAGAAGGAACAGATGCGGAAATTTAGTGAATATAAATGCGTAAATAGTATACATAATGTGTTTTTTGCTCCCTGTTTAAAGGCAAGAACGATGTAACTGTTTTTGCTTGATCTCTCCCTCCAGTCCCGAAGGGTCAAAGATGAGGCCAAAGATGTAAGTTAGTTCTTGTGTTTCTACAAAATAATCAACATGCACTTAAAGTCTGCCTCGTTTTAAATTGAAAGGTTCATTTTATTCTTCCTCTTGCTTCTTGATTTGATAACGGGTCCATTTTTGCAAAATGCAACTTGAAGACCAAACATGTTTCTCCTCGGTGAATGTTTCTGAATTAATTCCTCTGTTGTGTCTCCATAAGATGAATTCTTGCTTTGATAATATTTTCCCAGTCATACGTTTCATTTTGTTCCTCCCAGAATGAGGAGAATGTCAACAATGTTCCTATTGAGGGGTTGTCTATTCAGCATCCCCAGGTGAGGGATTCAGAAACAGCACTAATTTGTCATGATTCAATGACCTTGGTGCCACTCAGAGTGACTGACAGTGAATTTGTACATTTTTGCATATTTAGCATTTGTGACGCAGTGTATTTGTGCGTGCGTGCGCGTTTATGTTCGTATCTGTGTGTGAGTGCACATGTGCAAATGTGTGTCTGCAGGAGAGATGCTTTCAACGGTAATAACTCCCAGTAATAACTCAGGCTGTCTGCCAGAAGCCCAGCACTGTGCCTTGATCTTCTCTAAAGATGACTTCCATTGTATCCCATTTTCAAAGGCTATTGTCATTTTGAAAATGAGCCGGAGCAGTTCGAGATGTGTTCTTGTGCTGGAAGTTAACTTAGCACTCACTTGTTACCCATAATACCACTTAATTTCCCTTCAAAGATATATTCTGGTGTTTACAACATCTATATTTAGTATACTCACATGCTAGGCCAAGGGTTATAGTATTATTCCTGATATATTGTTCTTTTTCCCTTCACTTTTCCTGCTTCTGCAAAATCTGTATCCGTAGAAATAATCTACCCATGCTGTGTGTGTGAGTGTGTGTGTCTGAGTGTGTGTGTGTGTGTGTGCATGCACCCGCATACACACTCACCGCCTTGCGACCGCATGTTTCAACCTTTTTTCCTCGTTAGTCGACGCACAACGACAACGTTTGCAAGAAAAAATAAAAGTGTCGTTGCGCAAATAAGCCAAAACTCATGCTCCCACAGGTCGAGCCATACGAAGACACGCCTGACATTCAAGGAGCTGTGAATATGGTACTGAGGCTAAGGTAAGTTTTGCTTTCTATGTAGTTTTCACAAGTGCGAGACAAACAGAAAGAAAAAAGGTGTCCTCCCGATCAAGAAAAAAAAGGCTCATTTTTTTTTTAATGTATTTATTTTGCTAATTTTCCATTACCGCAGCACCAAAGGTTAAAAGAGTCGTGGCCGAGGCTGTAATGAAGGGGGTGGGCGAGATGAGCCCCGAGGGTTTTAGTGGGGAGGAGGGATGGAGAGCAGATTTGGAGTCTTACCAGAGACTGCAGATAGTCAGGAGCAGTCCGACGTACCGCAAATGGGCAGCAGCAGGAGTCTGGATGTGCCGTAATGGTCCGTTGGCAGAGCATTACATGCTAATTATTACTATATGGTATTACAGATTCTTTATTGATGGGCAAGTTATTCTCTAACATTATCCCAATGGCCCTCTAAACCCATGTCAAGGTTCCCATCATGTTTGGCATTAATTAAGCGTATATATTCCCCCTCTCCAAACATGAGTACGCGGCAAGGTATCTGGTGCTCGTTCCTTCCAATTTAGGAGATTAGATTTTTGACAGACAAGCAGCCCGGAGTCCACAGCTTATTCACAGCTGCCCCAATACCATCTGGCTTTGGGGGCAGGATTTGCGCGATAATGCTAACAGGGAAGGGAGCGTCAACAAATTTGGTCACTCGTGGTTTCTCTCGACAGCTGGCAGTCTCAGCAGAGCCCAAAGCACATAGGATAAATTATATGTACTGTCTGTTTCGGATAGATGAATGGGGAGCGATGTATGAACCGCGCGTTCATAAATCCTAACACATCGAGAGGCAATCAGGGCTGATGATATGGCGCAGCGGAGAAGAGGGCGCTGAGTTCAGGCCGCCTCACCAACCGGGCGGCGGAATTTGCATCAGGGGGAAGGCCGTTGCCAACAAACTGTAACTTTAAAATGAAACCTCTCGAACGTGTGTTGCTGGCCCCGCTTCAAACAAAGGGCCAAAGCGTCTACGACTTTGCTGTGTTTATTATTAAGACTTGAATAATATAGCAGGGCTGCGCAGCGGTTAGCGCTCCCAAGTCACAGCAAGAAGGTCCCCGGTTGGATTACGACAGGTTTGCATCTTCTCCCTCCTCTCATTGGAGACCGGTAACTGCCCAGACATGTGAATGAGCGGGTGAATGGTGGTTTGTCTCTACATGAGCCCCACCTTTTGCCCAATGACAGCAGGGACCGCTTCTAAAGGTGACTGTAGCCGTGACTCCACCCGCGTCCCTTTATCGTCTGTGTGGTCGTAGCTTTTCGTGACTCATTTCCGTTTTTCGTCGAATGGCAACAGATGTTTGCACTCCGCCTGCGATCATCCATAGTTAGCAGAGGGTTACTGGACTAAGAAGCTGGAGAGATGCATTGTTCTCTTATTCATTTTGGAATTGAACTGGAGATTTATTTTTAGAGACTGTCAGGTCTAATTCCAAACCAACTACGATTGCCAAACGCTAGAGATTGGAATCAGCCAGTGAGTAAAATGTGGCGATAAAGTCCCTGATTTCCCTCAACTATTGAACTAAGCTCTTTTTCCTCCAGCACGCAGGGTTACTCGCAGACCCAATCTTTGCCTGAAGCGGAGAAAATGCCGGTGTCTTTGAGCTCGTCGTAGGGAGGAAACTTTTAGCTCTCCGTTGTGCTCCGCAGCTAGCTTCCCCCCGAATGTAATAGTTGCTCTTTCCAAACATTTACATGAATGAATATTCAAGCTGGGGCCTTGTACTCGGCCTCAAAGTGATCAACATACTGGCTTAGCGTTTGAAAAATGTTAGCCAATGTCAGCCCCCCAGTGTGACGTTAAGCTAAAATAAAAGGTAATTTTTACATTTATCATACGTGCACCCCTGCCTGTTGGACACACAGAGTAGCAGTAAGGACCTTTTCAGGGACACTGCACCACGCGGACGTTGATGGCATGTTTGGACATTTACACGGCTCCCCTCGGCTCCCCGACGGGCCTGGTTTCTGCAGTACTGTCTGGTTGAACAGACATCTGAAGGTCCGTCCCCGAGGTGCTCAGCGGAGCACAAAAAGCTTTTTTTTTTTTTTTTCATTCTTCTTCTTCTTCCGACAACAAAATAGCAGGATGCAACACGCCGCTCAGCGTGGAAATATATGAAAATATACGAGCAGGGCTGTTTTGCTGGTTTCTGCCTACGCTATTCCCCATCTTCACATTTCTGCTTATTTAAAATGATTCAGTCATTCGCTTTGTAGATTTCCTGCACGGAACACAGCAGTTTCAGTCTGATTCTTAGCTCAACTCATTTGGGATCCTGCTTTATTGGATGTAGGGCATAAACTCACAATTTAGCTACTTATTAATTAAACCTGTTTGACCTAAATGACCAGGAAAGATGGAAAGATGTTACTCGTTGTTTCTAAAGGCGTAAGATTGAGTTGACAGCCCAAAGATATTGATTTTGCTGTCTGGCAAAAGTGAAACCAAAACTATAGTTACATTAAAAGAGCTGATCCAGACTTTTGTCTTTTGTTCTGGAAAATCTAGCTGAGAATATTTAGTTACTGCTTTTGAATTCAACAGATAACCACTCGGCTTTAAAAGTTTCGCATCAGCGGCTGTACATATAAGAGAAAATACATTTGCTCCTCGGGGAAATGCCCTTCCTGTCTCTGAGATGATTGTGACGCTTCCTCTCTGGATTTTCAAGCGACAATTTCAGGCAGTAAAAGCGGAGGCCGGCGAAACCACGCTTTGAACGACATTTGTCTTGTATGAGGGTTCGGAAATGTGTCGGCAAACCCCGGCGTCACGCCAAGTGCACTCTTCCCTGACACTGTCTCATAGTTTGACATTGCCGATATGTCGGCAGCGGGGTTTTTGTATTAAACGTGATATTCGATTAACTATAAAAGACAGTCTTGCTGGGGTGTTTTGTCATACTTGCTGAAGCATCTGGCACGACATCACGCTCCTCCTCCCGTGCAATCTGTCCTTCAAATGCTGATACTATCAAAACGCTGCATTTATCTCCCTCTGACCAGCAGATTTTCGACCATGAATCATCATTTGTCGGACGTGGCGGCCTGATTTTCCAAGTTTTTTTTATTTTAGCATCGGTTCAGCGATGTGTGTCAGACAGACTCATTACTGCTTTCGGTAAAGTTGGAGATATCTGGTCGTTATATTAGAGTGGGATTCAGTCCATGTGTCTGTCAGTGGAGAAAGGACATTAACTTCCTTGTTTTTCCTTCCGCTGTGTGAAGGCCAAACTCGATGTGTTTATTTACATATAAAATTCTCGTCATGCCGACAAGGAGCTGGCGAGGACAACGGTCTGTTCATTAGTTGGAAGTGAAGTCGGAAGAAATTGGTTAGAAATTGGTTAATTAAAGCTGGCTGCTCTTGTCACTCACCAGCCGCAGTGTTACAAGAATGTGCTTGACAGTTTGTTAATTTTAAAGAATTTAGAAATAGTGAAGGAATAATTGACAATAATTACTGGAGGGAGTAAAACAGAGGTGATTGGTCTCTTCTTCACGGTAATGATATTTGTTTTTAATCCACTATTAATCGCGGTGGGACGTGAGGCCGCGGTGTTGTGGTCTGCCATCCCTCGAACCCGCGGCCGTGAAGTAACAATCCCACGCCGTGTTGTTCTCAGCCGCTTTCCCAATGGAGATACATTCACTGTCTGGGATCGCTGTCGAAGCGCACGGCCGATCTCTGGGACAATGCAGTTCCAATTTCGATCTTTTTGTAAGGCGCCTCATTTGTGATCTTGCTCAACCAAAACATTTGACAGATCCTTCTCGGGCAGTTGTTCTGGAACGCAGCAAATCTCTGACTGTCTCTTAACAATAGTCCAACATCCAGACATTACCAGTGTAGATCTTCTCCTTGGTTCTTATAGAGATCCAAGGTAATGAGTGCTTCATCAGATCAGCACGATTTAGGGTAAAGTGATTCCCTTCCGAGGTGATACCGTGGAACTGCAGTGTTCCGACTCCATTTTTGTCAGCGTTTTCACTTCAGAATAATTCAATGCTCTTGGTCTTTTGATCTCTATTAACTTCTGGTTTTTTTACCCCTTCTTTTCAAACATAGACGTCTGAGAGCAGCAGCGTCAGCACCCGAAAAGGAAGTTAGGACTTGCATAATACAACGTCGCTCATGTAGTTGCAATGTCACCGGATCTTTGGGAAGAAAAAAAAAAAAAAAAAAGGAAATAGAAAAAAAAAAAAATCAAAGATGCAAATTGATTTCACCGTGCTGTTTAGTCTGGAGGTGACATTTCCTTGTGTTTTCCAAAGCCTCTTGTTTACAAAGGGCAACTGGAGGCAGGGAAATGTCAGGGGCCTCTGAAATCTGTTCTTGATAGAAATGACACGCTGCAGTGCCTGGTTTGTGTCCTGTACACTTATTATTTTATTACAACACAATTTATTATATATGTCCAGAATATACTCATATCTTCAAATATATAAATAGATAAATTGTGTATTCTGTCGAACAATGTTCAAGTATTGTTCAAAGTGAGATATTCTAGCTGACCGTAAATGCTTAAATTTTACGCCATGATACATCAATGGTCCTCTACATCTGCCGAGTAGCTGCGATCGTGATTCGCGTCTTTTTTTATACCGCTTCGTGTTCATTGAAAATCACATGACACTCGATGTATCGAGTTTGTCTGTTTTTTCAGCACAGGTCTTTTTTTTTTTTTTTAAAGAAATGGATTAAGAAACCTCACCTATTCTTTCAGCTAAATGCTTAAAAAAAAAAGCCCTGGGATTAACTGGAAAATGCATGGTGGCAAATGTCACTCACGATTTGCAGATCGGAGATACGGTACATTGTTCTTACATGATGACGTAAAAACAGACAATGATGGAAGTTTACCACACGCTAACGCCGCAGCAATTTGGATTAAAAATCCTATTAAATTGTGGAGCACAGAGGGGCACTATTTTACCTCATTATATTCACCTTTCTGTTTAACACTGCAAGTAGTGCAAGATTTTAATTGTGCTTACATGATTAAATACCCGAAATGTCGGGCTCAAACCAGTTTTCAAGTAATTTTCTTATAATTTCATAGAGTAGGATACATAAAGCTTCAAAAAGGAAGACCAACACCCTTTATGCTTCCTCCCAGCATAGCACCTTTGTTAATCCGTGTGCGACAAACGCACAGCAAAACAACATGAATTCAAACACACACACACACACACACACACACACACACAGGCACACGCACGATTTTCTGTTCAAGTATTAATTTGATTCCTTTTATTGTGCTATTCTTCCGTTGTAAATAGTCTCATTTTCTCTTTCAGGAACTCCAAAAAGGAGCTGAATGACATCCGGTTTGAGTTTACTCCTGGGCGAGGTAAGAGCCGAGATGAAACCACTTTAAACGCGTCATACCCTTTGCGATAACATGTTTACACTGAATTGTGTGTCTCAGAGCGTAATGGCAGTGTCGGTGAATACAAGGGGCCATAAATCTGATTCGATATGTAACACAATTACTTCCTAAGTGGAATGTTGCAGGCACGATATTTGTCTTGTTATTCCCTCATAAGACACTGCTGATGGCGTCTCCCAGGAACTGTTCTCGGCCGGTCTGGTCAACGGCCATGATGTTGTTATTGGTAATGTTACACCTTTTTATTGTGTTACATTGATTTTCCCGGTAATTTACTTATCTGAGCTCGTTTCCCATAATCCCTGTCTAACGTTGAGGGAGAAGCCCTACCAGCATTTTACGAAAAGACGGACTTATTTTCATCGATCAGTTTTGCGGCGTTTTTAAACGCGCAATGTTGAAATCTTTTACTTCCTGTTCAAGTCCCTATATTTCTGAAATGTTCGCCATTGGTTGTTCATTATAACTTTAGTTCCGATATAAATAAACACAATGAAAAAAATCAATGTAAATAGTCAGTATTCAAACACATATGCATTGATGAGTTCATTCAAATGTGAAACTGATGATGTAAATAGAAATAGATGATTACTTACACTTGGCGTATTATCCTTCGTCCTCTATATAGATGTGCCGATATACTCTCGATTTAAGTCACAAGGTATCTGAGATTATGCTCTGCCCTCTCTATTGCAGTTGCTGCTAACCTTCAAAAGATTGTAGATGACCCTACAACCTACAAAGTATTGACCTTTAAGCTGGTGAGTTTCCAGATTGATGGTTTGAGGACGCCCTCCACGGTATGTCATGCCTGACATTTTCTGGCCGTAAAAAAAAAAAAGCCGCTTGAAGAAAATGTCTGATGCGAGGAGTTGGACAGCCGCACCATCTCACATCCAGCGTTATGTGGAACATAGCGGAGGTGTCTCACTGACGCTTTTCATCCACGGCGTGAAGAAAATACTGAAAGTCAGACGCGGTTTTCAGCAGGAGGGCGCTTTTTTTTTTCTCCTCTATCTCTTTCCACCGACTTCATTTAGCAATGCATCCTTATTATGTAACCGCAATTTCTTTGTGTTAGCCCTGCCAAAATTCATCTGTGGGTCAGTCATTCAGCATAAATGCACAATAGTGATGAATATAATACAATCTACACAATATTGGACTTTCAGACCCCAAAGTGATGGCAGAAAACCAACAGCATGCTGCACATTTGGCTCACTGAGATTAGAAATAATCACAACACTCGTATCAGTGACGCTGACAATATATTTATTTATATTTCACATAGGTGTGTCAATTCAAATCACAAACGTTCCCGTATTTGTCTGCCATCGGAAGCAGTCGGAAAAGTCTCTGGATAGCCAGGGTTTGGAAAATTCTGATCATGCAGTTTACAGTACATGAGCGCTAACGGAGTATTGTCACCTCCACCTTTAAATGGAGATTCCACTGGAGCGAGAATAATTATCCTTCCAGTGGGAACAATGGGTGCGAATTTATCCTGAATGTTCAGCCGACATCTGCAAACACGCGGGCACGAACTCCCCCCGCTAAGGCTTCACACAAAGTTTGGAGATTTGCACTTATTTGTTCCCATTCTTCCCCCCGGAGTGTTACCGAGGTTCTGATGTGGGGTGAGAGGACCTGACTCACTGTCAGCTCCTTAGTTCCCGAAGGAGCCGGGCCTGTCAGGTTCTACAACAAACTCCAGCACAGAACCATTTTGTTACTTACCCCGCCTTGTTCATGGGGCCACTGTCTCATTGAATCGGCGCTTTTCTTGAAATGTTTTCACAAGCTCGGAGGCTTCAATTTCTGAATAGTGGCTCTAGCAGTAGCTGGAACAAAAACATTTTCTATGGTGCTTAACCTATACTATGGAAAAACGCTCAGATTAAAAGAAATGACACCCTCATCCTCCAACTATCAAGATCATCTTTTAATTTTACCAGAAGGAAAACCTGTTTTTCTTGCGTCTCGTCGGTCAGCTACTGTTCTTGTGTTGTTTTTCAAAGACAGAGTAGCTGATTGAAAGTAAGTTCAGCTCCGTTAGCAGTCATTTTTCATCCCATCTCACTTTTCAGCAAGGTCGCCTAAACGAGGCAGCGTTTCGCCGAATTGAAAGGTCTTTTCAAATAAATGGAAACAAACAAAACAAAAGAAAACAAAAGAAAAGAACTTCGGCACGGTTTTCATTTTGTGCTTGACGTCAAGGCCAAAGATAAACAGGTAAATTGGTCTTTGCAAATAGGTGTAGGTTACACTTTTGGTGCCGCATTATGCAGGGATGGCTCCTTCGCAAGACCAACCTGCTGAAATGTTATTATCGTACATGTCAAGGCCAATTAGACCGCTGCAGGCATGGGAAGCCCTGCCTCGTCTTTTGACGGTCAAATGGGCCGCGCAGTGTCATCAGCCTGACTATATTCTGCTTTCGCCGTGCGCAGTTCCTGCAACATTATCACACAGAATCTAAGCTCCCTACCTTTGGCATCATGTGCACTTGTTTAGCTTGATAGTTAGTCTCAATCCATTCTCTTAAGCCGATCTAATGGTACTGTTGTTTAGTTCCACTTACCCAAATGTTCTGTTTTTTGCACAGTTAATAAACACATCATGCTAATTTGTACAGACGCTACTTTGTCTCCTAAGCCAGGGTGCTCCCCAACCTGCTCAGAGACCCAAAATTGTATTGGCAATGAAGACTGGGGCTACAAACTCCAGATGTAGAAACATCCTCTTCTCTTGAGAGGCACAGTCATGCCAAACATGAAACATCTCTTGCTCAGTTAGGAGGAGTTAATCAGCTGTCTTCCTTTTCAAAGCAACAATAAGTACTTTTGCATTGCGCGAGGCTTAATGTGGCTCTTACATTGTAGTTCCATAAAAGGGAGGAGGTCTCCAGCTCAACCTGGACCCAGGAGTGTTGAGCAAATATCTTCGGAAATTAAATGTTCAGGATGCTGATAGCGTGCCAGCTAATGCATTCAGTGTGCACAATGTGGACCTCAAGAATGACTTTTATTCATGCAGTGTATAATATAATGTGGAGAGCGTGCCGATGCTTCAATTATTAGGGCATACTTTAGGAATACCATTTCGCTTATCGCTCGCAATTATCTCTTGCACAAAAAGTTTGTCCGGGGCTTGTTTTGCGCTATGCTGGTCTCCTTCTAAACCATTGCAATCTCCTTCTGAACCATTGTAGGTCTGTGCATGTCGGGGAAATGTACGCATCCTCTTTTGCAATTCCTTCCGGGTGACTCCAAACTGAACTCTTACTGGCACCTGCCCTTTCATAGAAAGCATTGACTTGCAAGCTGTCATCATTCTCGCTACCCCGTTTTGCATCCGCTGAACAACAGCGCTTGCATTATTAATACCCTGTGTGCACGCTTTGCATTATCGTTGACCAAATACAGGATTTTGGCCGGACAAGTTGTTTTTCTCCTTTGGCGTACCGGTCAAAGGGAAGGTATTGTCCAAGCAACAGCTTTCTCATCAGACGGTGATTTCTTTCGCACAATGGTTCAAGGATGTACATGTCGCCTCTCCAGTGCATGCTTACTCCGTTAAGGGCGTGGCCTCTCTTCGGGCTCCGGTTATGGGAAAAAGAGCGCGGGACATCTGTACAGCTGCACGCCGGGATTCTCCTCGTACATTCATGAAATACTATTGACGAGATTTGATTGAAGCTGTCAATGAGATGGGTCTCTTAGTAGGGAGTTGACTTAGTTCAAGGTCTAAATCCACTCGTTTTAACTGCAGAGGTGCCTCAGGGCATGATGTTAGATCCCCATATTTATGAGTTGTATGAGCTTACCATCTGAAGGGAAACTGCGGGTTATAACTAATGTCCTCCGAGGGTGGTTCGCGAGGTACATTATGGGCCTGTCCTTTACATCTACTGCCTCCCCCCCCCCCCCCTCCCCTGATTACTTTTTTGGGAGTTTTAATAACAAGCAT
>CAAKHD010009299.1:82490-95756 GCA_901007705.1 Fistularia tabacaria | reverse complement strand
GGTTGTCTCTTTCTGTCAACCCCCCCCCCCCCCCCCCCCCCCCTCATTAGCTGAAGTAGTTTAGATGGATGTAATGACCCTATGCAAGGTAATTTATAGTCTGAGAGAAAAGCTTGGATTTCCCCGCCTGCAGCCATCTCATTGGCCCTGACAAGCTCATTGACAAAGTTTCTTAATCGTGATCTTTTGAGGGCGCAATTTCCCATACTTAAATCTTCTTTTCCCATTACTTTTTCGGAACCTGAGCTTTTCGGATTCTATACGAGTGCTTCGAGTTTTAAGGGTGGTCCAAGTTCTGATTTTAACTTGAAAAACAAGTATTTATTGGATGTTTATTGTGATATTTTTGAGTCGGGGCCTGGTGTAGTCGTGTGCTTTTCACACCCCAGTTGTGATTTGCGTGGAAAGAGTAGAGTAAGAGTAGATTCAACGAGATGGACATAAACGCCACCATCTTTGTCAAAGAGGCCAGATGAACATCAGCCAAACATGCAAAACAGATAGACGAAAGCATAATTGTTGTAGATAAAACAAAACCCAATAATTAGGGTTGTTTTAACCTGTGATTAGATTGTAATTATTTCAAAGAATATGTGCGTAGCAATTGAACGCCACCTGCCGGATACACAATGCAGAGTTAGTCCTTGTCACAAAGAGAAAACTTTTCCAACAGTGATTTGAAGAACAAAGTGTATCTGATCCGGCACTTTGAATATATAACGTGCATTATGTAAATAAACATCCCACATTCTTTAATGCTTTGTGATACCTTCCCGCTGAGGTTCCGCTTTCTTCGTCATTTCTTCTTGGTTTTCAGATCATTTAATTCTGCTTTTAGGTAATTTCTTTCTCATTTACAGCTGAATTCCCAATGCAATTATAAAACATCGGACTAAGAAGATAATTTCCCACCTTCAGCAAGATATCACACTTGGATGATGTTCAAAAATTCATCAATATATTGCCTGGTCTTAACCTCCTGGCTAATGGAGAACATACCTGCGGGCGGCTCCCGAGATTTCAGGGAATTAGTTTGGGTGGACCTAATGAGTGTGGGAACACTGACAAACTCCTTGACCCTTGTGATGTCTTCCTCCTCATGCAGGCCTCCAGCTGTGACGACACAGAGATCCCAGACGAGGTGAAGCTGATCGGCTTTGCGCAACTAAGTGTTAGCTGATGTTCCCTCCGTGCCTGGAGCAGGCGACACAGGGCAGACAGTTCAGGGTAGACAGACTGAGGAACAAACCGCCATGTCCTGCAGCATCCTCCCTGGCGAAACCCTCCTTCCTCCTATACCCCTTATCGCCTTCCCCCAAGGCCATAGCCTCCAACTCAGCACCATATTCCCTTCTCACTGCCCCTAACCATTTACCTTGATAACATTCCGCCGCCCAGTGCACCGACCGGGATCAGGATGAAGCCCAGGAATCTAAAGATGTACTCAGGTGGTAATAGAGAAGGATTAAGATGTAGCTTTGAATGTGTAATTTATTTTTTTCTTAATTTTATTTGACATCACATTACCTCTGTGTTTAGCGAAGCTCTCATTATTTATTGAAACGAGGATTTATTTTATTTTTTTCTCATATATTTTTCTTTGTTTCCTCTTTCTTTGATTTGGCCAAAGTAAAAAAAAATAAACAAAACAAACAGCTTTCACTTCTCACAAAACCCACTTTATTTTCCCCTGAGGTCCGTGTCAGAATGTAATGTAAATTTCATGAAATTATAGGAAAAAGCACATTTTTCACAACAACATAATGAATGTCTAAAAAGAAAAAAAAAAAAAGGAGTAAATTTTGAAGATTTGCTTTACATTGACCGGTGGGGAACCATTAGCTTGAGTGCAGAAAAAAAAAATCGAGACCTGGATGCTACTGTGTATAATTTGCTGCTCAAGACAGTGTTAATGCTTCAAAATGCTAGAGGTGCCTTGTTCATTTTTTCTGTGCCTAAGTGAGTACACCGCGAGTGAGACCAACACAAAGAACAGTCGGCCATCAACCATTTCACACATGGGTCAGTCTGGCAATGACACAATTCAAGTGAAGCGTCTTAACATACCTAGAAGCTACGATGCACTTTTGGGCTGAGTGAACGCACATGGCAAGCAGATACTTAGCCCTGGGACTCCAATGAACTTGTGCTTTTGTTATCAGACAAACATAATAGGAAACTGTAATCATGTAAACGTGTATTCTGCTCCGGCCGGTGTGTGTCCACACGCCGGGCGAAGAGATGACATTTCATTTCTTGCTCTGTCCTGCTGCACAACAACAACAACAACGACAACAACAACTACAAAAATTAGCTCCCAACTACGTAGACGTCCCAAATCCACAGCACACTGGAAGATGAAACCAAAAGGCAACTATTGAAAGGGTGACGTGCCATTGTTTGTCCAAACAAGTCCAGTAGCGCACAATTATTTTCACGTGTTGATGTGGTAAATAAGAAGTTATGAATTACTAAATTCTTTATTTTATAAAGTAATTTGATGTTTTCTATGTACAGTATGTGTACCATTTCAGCATATTATCCCCTGTTCCCTCTCTGTAATCAGCTGATGTCAAATTTGTGACAAGGAGCGACAAATAAAGAATTGCTATTATTTAAAGAAAAGGTTCGTTTTTTTTTTTCTCATTTTAATTTTTTGGGCCAATTTATTATTTATTTAGCTTTGTCATAAAAAAAAAAAAACGACTGATAATTGGCCTTTTTTTTTTTAAATTCAACTCACAATACCCTCAGGCAGATCTTTCGTGAACTAGACAGTGATACCATCAGAGAAGGATGGCAGAGAAGGATGTTAAAATGATGCAATGGCCCATTTCCTTTGAAGGATGATTTTCCCATTATTTCCCTTCTCCCGCGGCAAAATTCACCAACACTCTGTGTCGAGGTTTCCAAGTTTAATAGATAAATGTCTTAAAATAATGCAGGGCTATAACCGTATTCACCCCCTTCCAAAAGTGACCTCTTTGGAGAATCCAGGAGATGAGATTAAAGATGACAGGTCCCAGTAGGGAAGGGGTCTTAACTATTCAGGCTCTGTCTCAGAAAATAATGGCGCTGGAGACCCCTGACTGCCATTCTATTCAGGTTTTCGGTGATTCCTACTAGTTTATTTAAGATAGGTTCTTGCACGCTTTCGTATTATCTTGCAAAGTGTCGATTAAAACAGCATAAAACAAAAGAAAACAACGTTTTGATACGTGTAAAAATAGGAGGCCGTGCGGGAAATCTAGAAGCGAAGTGAGAAGAATCAGGCAAAGTGAAACGGTATTATAATTTTAATTATTCAAGTATTTCTTTTAATATAAAAAACATGGAATACATAACAACCCTTGGTGGGATATATGCTTTCACAGTAAATGTCACATAAGCTTATGATACTACAAAACATTTGAAAAAAAAAAAAAATCTGGGCCTTGAAAGCCATTTTTCTATGAGAAAGAATACAATTCCATCATGTTAGTAGCAGTGCTTCAGCCATTGCTGAAATATCAGATATATTGAACGACACGCCATTTCTGCAGTGGTAGCGACGGTTTAAAGTTTCACAAGATGATATCATATTTTCTCTTGATGCACAGAGGAGAGGACGGTCCGGAACGGCTGATGACACACGGCACACACAACCAAGAGCAGCAGCTGAACTGAGGCGCAACGTTACCTCAGTTATGAAAATGTGAGTGTGTCTGAACAAAATCCGCTAAAAAAACAACAAAAAGTATATCTGGACGCGAAGAGGCAGTTAAGAGTATGATGATGTAAACAGTAAAAACTCAGGCCACGTTACAAGACAACGTAAAGTAAATCCGTTGCTCTGGTTCAGATTTGCTGCGATCAATACATTGGATTTGCAATCGATTAAAAGCACATCAGTTGATTGATTCACCGATAGTCGTGCTGCCTTCTGTTTGTGATCGTAATAGGGAAAAACTAAGGGAGCTGCATATGACCTGGGTATTAGCGGGATTACAATTACATTATCATTGCTCAGCAAATCGGCGAATTGCAAATGATTGCTCTGAAATGTAAAATACTATGGATTTAATACGGTAATTTGATACTTTATTGATTCTTATCGCTCTTCGGCCACAGCGGAAGATCAGTGTGCCACGTCAGCAGCCTCGAAGCGGATAGATTCAGTGTCTCCTTCAAGGACACTTCAGCAGGGCAAGCGGTCGTCGAACCAAAGTCCCTCTCCCAAACACCGTCGCACACATTGGGCCACGCCTCTTGAGATTTACAGCTTTTGCAATAAAAAAAAAAAAAAACAAAACAAACAAAAAAAAAAAACATCAGAAAAATGATGATACACCTGCACATTCAAGGAAAGGGTTATTTGCCATTATAATTGGTCTTTCTGTCCATACTGACCAAGATGTCTCTTCGTGGAGCAATGCAATGTAACAGATAAAGGACTGGAGCAACACTCCATTTTTGAAATAAATTCAAATCTGAATAAGAGGCCTGATTTAATCGGTGGGCATATAGAGAAAAACAGTTATTTAAGCTTAAAGTGTCCCAGCATTAAATTTGAAATCTTTGAGCGTTTAAGCTGACAGATGATACATTAAATATACCAGCCTTACCATATATTATCTTTAACAGCCCCTTTTAATATCACTGCAAGTGAGGTCATTTCATAAAAATTAAGAACATTGGTTCGGACAGCCTTTTAGGACAGGATGGCATGTTTGATGATGGGCAGAGGCGTCTGAGCGGTAGGTAAGAGCGCAGAAAACCGAAGCTAGGAGGCGAGGAAGCCGACATAATACACCATGACCGATCATACAAATCTACAATGGCAAAAACACGGGTTCGTTTCACTACTATTTAGGTATTCGGATTGGCCTGGCAGCAAATTAATGAAGAAAATGTGTCGCAAAAGAAAACCGTGCAATTTAATGTCATTTGTCATGTAAGCTTAGCGAATGCTAGCGAGTGGGCTAACAGATGCCCACTGAACAAACGGTCCTGGTTGAAGTCTCAGAGCTACAATGTTTAAGTCATCAAACGTCTGCAGTCGCACAAAGTGCCTTCAAACCCAATATTCCGGACGCTGTCTGAGGGCACCTCAGGGGACAGGAAATAGCAGTTCAATCAATTCTAAACTGATCTTGATGCTTCCAAAACAGCGGCGAAACTACCGTATACGCCGGGCAGCTCGGCTGCATGAGCTGGGTCTATAAACAATTTCAGGGCATGTATGACTGCGGCATCGAAATCATTTCATTTATCTCGACCCGGCAGCTTTGATTCCCCCTCCATTCCACCGCCGTCTGTTTACCTCGTTACCATTTCATTTAGGTGTTAAATGTGAGGTGTGTTTTGCCGTGACTAGTCATGTTAAATGTACTCAGGGTATCATATTGTGTCTGACAGGCCCGTCTTCTCCTCCGACCGGCTACTCACTCATTGAGAAATACTCCAGCTTTGGTGCAACTCTTGCTGCAACACTGGAGGCTGCCCATTCGGTTTGTCACATCCTCGACTTCTGAGGCCTTGTATTTGCTTCATTTGAACATCAGAGTGTTTCATTCAGGATTTCAGACGCGGGACCAAGCTGTTACTTCAGACCTTCAAGCCGAGTCTGAAATCTGTATCCTCCACCTCAAATCTTGACTGTGAATTTTTACCTTTTCACCAGACAGCCATTGACTATTCGTTTTTTTGATACGGCGACGCAATCCTTGTTTAATCACGACGCTAAAATCACGAAAGCTCGATGAAACGTGTGCTCAGATCCTCAGGCGGAGTCATAGGTTGCAAAATTGAAAATGATTCGATGAGCCTTTAAATGATTTGAGGTTGAAATAATCGATTTTGCAACTTGCCTTTGACTGAAACTCCTTTTGCTGCCAACCTCTCACCTTCACATTGCATTGGGAAAGAATTTCTGCACACCACGGACATAAAGAACAATCGTAACGTAAATAGTCCTTTTGGAAAAACTGCCGATTTATCTGTAGCACTGATTGACATAATGCCAAATAAGACAATCAAGCGGGCCGAGTCCAAGCTTGAACTCTTGAAGAAAACGACGCCGTGTTTAAATAAAGCATGAAAAAACGTGCTCTACAAACCTCATGCATCGATCGCCGAACCTCATGGTGAAATCATCAGAAACACACGCGGATACTGTCCGTGAAAACATCTACCGTGACACGGACTCCTGGCAGGCGTTGAAGTTTTTACATTATCCGGTGTAAATAATGAGGTCAAAGCAAAAGGAAAAGTTCTCTCTCGGGGGTCCCTAACATCTCAGGTGTTTCTTGCTGGACATGTCGTTCCAAATGCGATGCATCTCCTCCGGCGAAATCTGGTGGACGGTGATAACCCGCCTGTATCTGCACAGACTGTAGGCCATTTTCCAGTGATTAAAACCACTGTTCTGATAAGGGTGAATACCGAGCTTACGCAAACACAGTCCGACGTACACATCCTCCAGGTGCAACAGTCTCGTGTGCAACGATGTCTTGTAGATCAGCTCGGCCACATCTGTTGAGAACACGTAGCCCGTGCCCGAGCAGAAAGGCGGGTATTTGCTCTCAGGGTACAAATTTCTGGGCATGTACCACTTGCTGCGCATGTCCCTGATGGGACCGCCATTTATCACGTAACCGGTGAAGTATCTCTTTCTAGGCTTGGTGGTGGGCTTCAGCAGCTTGTGGATCAGATTGTCCATGTTGACGAAAATGTCACTGTCTGTCTTCATGACGTACTGTGCTTTGGGGCAGAACGTTGCCACCCAGCGCATCCCCATCATTGTCTTGAGGGTAAGGTTGTGGTACGAGTCCACAAAGTCCTCCACCACGATGTCGTGGAAGATCTGGCTCTCCTGCTCGACCATCTGGTTCAGCACGGCGTCCGTGTTTCTGCCCAGCAGGAAGATGGTGAGGATGCGAATGTCGCCGAAGGTGCTCTCGTCCCCCCAGGTCTCCCGGATGGCCTGGCGCGCATCGAACTCCTTGTGTGTGGTGCTGATGAGGATGACCAGAAAGGGAGCGACGCTCTCACACTTCTTCGGCTCGTTGATGACGAATTCGAAGGCGTGGGGGTTGAGAGGGCGGGTGCGGATGTTGGTGAATGTGATGTTTTTGTGGGGTTTCACAGTCTTGCGGATAGGCACAGTCATATGGCCAATATAGGTGGACGTTGGACGAGTTATACTCAAGTACCACAGAGCGCTTGCCCAACACACCACTGTCAACAAGTATAAACATGAGACTTTTGAAGGCATTATGCTGCATTTAGGTGTATTTTGACGAGTTGGTTGTGACAAGGCTGTCTTTCCATTAGCAACGTTTCACCCGGTGATGCAGCCTGAAGCTGCTTCGGCATGCACTTTGACATTAATTGTCAGTAATGGATTACTTGACTGAGAGGTGACGCCGTTTGCATTTTGATGCAAAGCACTTTAAAATCTCATGGATGTCCAATGTGTCTTGTTGGCTTGGCCGCTCCTCCATTTACATCTGTAAGAGAGAAAACAAGTCATGAAAAATCACAATAGAGCTTAGTAAAGAATTCCGTTTTGAATAAAGGTAGTCATTTGGAATTAATAATATTGGAACATTAGCTTCACGCGGTTGTGTAACATTTAGCAAGATTTAATAAATAACAGAAATTCAGTGCAGCTCTAGGGCTCTGAGGCTGCACAACTGATTGTTAAAAAACAAACAATCTTTTCAAAAAGCGCCGTGAGTTTAAAAACGCTGTTCTACAGAAATATAAACTGCATTCAAACAAATACTCCCAGTTCGACCCTCCCACAAATAACAGAGTTGTTCTTTAACTATGTAAAATATATGGTCATATAAAATAAAAAATGAGGCGAATAAAGCAGGTAGAGGAGGTAAAGTTGGAGAGGAGGGTGCCGAACGACAGAGCCTCTTTAAGCCGCAGAAACCCTGCTGATGATGGGAAGATTGGAACGAGCCGGTCGCGGAAACAGGATGGTGATGCAACAAATTCGAACCGTCATAAGCTGCGGTAATGAGGATTCAGCATCAGCCACAAAAACATAAGTCATCCAACCACACGCACACACACACACACACACACACACACACACACACACACACACACACACACATCTAGATGTATAAGAAAGATAACACTAGACTGAAGTTGGCTATTATTGTCTTTCTCCAGCCCTCTATCACCAGCACCATCACTATTTTGTGCATTTCACACTGTTTGATAAATGGCCAACAATAAACATGAGATACACAATCTAGAATCACAATTCCGAGTGAAGAAATTGCTTTTCTCACTTCAAATCAAATGGAGCGGCCCCATGGGAAAGTCAATACTCAAGATATCATTACAATTTCTTTCCCATGTTTCCCCGCAATTTTTTTTAGTCCAGATAAACCCCATATGGAAATAAATAGCTGTATATCTTACAGCAAGTGATGAAAAAAATTTGCCAGAAAAACAAACAATTGTCATTTGAGCAGCACTTAATGACTCTAGCGATCAATAGCGTCGATGTATCTGGCGTGATGCATTGTAGAATTTATCATTCATTGGCAACACATACAAGGCTCTTATTGATTAAATATATCCGGGACGGAAATAAACATCGGAAAAATGGTTATAATACGATAATAACGTAGATTGAGATAAAGAGGCTCCTCCTGTAATTAGAGCAGAATCTGTGCTTTTGTCTGCACATAAAGCTGTTCCAGCGATGCTTGAGAAGCACACATACAGTCTTTTAAACTGTGCAGCATGTGATGTACTGCCTGTCTGTTACCGAGCTGACAAAAGCTTTGTACGTTTAGTTTTTTTCCCCCCCCCAGCCCAGGACTGAGGGGTCTATTTGTTTTGTTTCGACGCGGCCGACAGGGGCTGCGTTCGCGAAGCGCGTGCGTCATCGATCTTGAAATTTTCTAAGCTCTCTCCATGACTCTTTCCTCTCCCGCCTCCGGCGTAGCTCTGTCGCAGGAGGATGGCCGTGGAGCCACCAAACCCAATTTCCATCGCCGAAAGCAGGAGGGCAGAACAACCTAGAACAAACCAAACGCAATGGGAATGGTATAATTTGAATTTCATTTAGGAATCTTGACGCAATGACCCACTGAAATTATACGCAGAATTGATAATGGGATTTAAAAAAAAAAAAGAAGATACATTCATGTTTTTGGAACAATGCCTTCCATCCTTGTGGAGGATAATTTGTAAAAATGAGGCCCAGACCTTTATCCTTGTCAACGCTGAGAAATGGGCTCTCAGATCTTAACCTTTGATTTGTTTTTCTTATTTCAGAGCAGGAAGCAGGATCAGTCTTTCCACTCTTTTTTATTTACCGGGGAGCCTTTGCTCACAGTATACGAATTCTTTTTATTGGGTCAGCTCGAAAGATTTGGACAAACAAATATCATTCCTTTCCTGGCGCAATGCACGGTGATCGGTGACGTGTGGAGGTTGTTCGTACTTTGGCTAAATACCGTAATAATTCCACATTGTGCTACTTTTGTTTGCAATTTCCGCTCCAGTGGAAACCAAGGGACTGATGCTAGTCTACACAGCTTTCCGAGGGACAAGAAGAGAAGAAAGGAGTAGCGTCTGATGGCGAAAGAGCGGCCACCGACGACGAAGAGTCACCCAGTTAGGCAGCACAGCGGTCCGTAAGTCGACAGTGAAAAGCCGATGACAATGGAGCTCCTTACAGCAGATGCTCTCCCTTGGTTAGCATCGCAACGTAGTCGCCGCACACACGCACACCAGTGACGCTGGCCGACTCTATCTTTGTTTGGCTTCATTTTTAAGCACATTTTGACTTCTGTCCTCCCAGCTCAGCTCAGGTTCAAACGGGAAGGGTTGCACAGATGACATGTTTTTGCACCGTAGGGTAAAGTGAACGGGATCCAGTCCAGCGCAACCTCGTGACATCGCTACCCAGACAGTGCTGTGACGTAAACAACAATGGCAACCTACAACTGAAACGTGTTTTTGAACGATTTTATAAAAACGAAGACATGTTGAGAGATATTATTATCGTTTTTATGGAGCTGGTTAAAATACTGATCAAATAGGACAATAATGTCTTTAAAAGAAAGGCTAATTCTGCTGAAGAAAAGGGGGAGACACCGTGGCAGGCCACAAGTGCGTTGTTTTAAAGGGCCATTAGCAAGGGGACCTGGACACCGGCGGTTACTGCGTCTCATATTGTCACTCAGAAAATCTCACATCCCAGACTGGAAGCGAGAATAATTCATGAGACGGGTCCGTGCCACATTTTCACTGCCCCTCTCCTGCCCGCTGGTCTGCAGAGTGCAAACTCCTGCTGCTTTTCAAAGCAAACATTTGCAAGCTCGCCTGTGATTCCTCTCCGCATACACCATCGGAGAGAACACGCCACTCGACTTATCCCCTGGAACCCACGCCGGAACAAAGCAGTGAATATCCGTCAAAAAATCATGCCGGAAGGACCTGAATATTCGCCCTGGCGAAGTGACGGGAAAAAAAAATCACGCCAATTTTGAGGAGGAGGGGAAAAGGGGGTGGGGGGCTCTTTGCCATCAGTGGAAAGTGATGCATCACGGCCTGACAACGGTGCTATCGTGCACATGCACTGCCGCGCAATCAGGCGTTGCGATAAATCACGAAATCCTACGCGTCGATAACCGGCGTGATGACTGCATATCGGTCCGCAAGGATATTTCAAGCGTCGCTTTAGATTCGATGCGAGATATTTCTCTTTTATCTGAGTTTGTGTGTGAGAGTGTGTGTGTGTGTGTGTGTGTGTGTGTGTGTGTGTGTGTGGTGATATGAAGGAACTAATTTACCGTGAAATCAAGGGGAACCATATAACCGAATTGAAACAGTAACGTTTGATTAGATATAAATGAATGGGGGGGGCGAAATATGGTTCCTAAAATATGGTCTCCAACCTGTTTAAGGTCAGACAATATTTTAACGGACCGGCCTTTAAAGGTGTGGCGGATAAATACAACAAAATAAAATGATACGACCTGCATAAAAACTGGTATTTTTCTAAATGTATTTATTCACGTGAATCAAATGCGCGCTCAACTTTACTAGCAGCGCCGTCGCGTCATCGCGAAATGCAGAATGCTCGGTCTCCAAAGTGGCGAAGCAAATTTGAAGGCTTCATTGCCCCATTAGAGAGCCAGTTGCCGGATATAAAGCGGCGCGGGCTCGTGGCGCGTGGGAACAACCTGTTGAAAAAAAAAACATATTTCAAGGAGGACTCCCGGTACGGCCTGTTAAATGCAGCTTGGTTTTTCTTTGAAATCGTAGGCCAGGGGTCGGGGACCTTTTTGACTGAGAGAGCCATGACAGCCACATATTTTTCAAATATACTTCTGTGAGAGCCATATTATATTTTTTAACACGAAATACAACTAAGTGTGTGAATTTTTCAAGGAAGACCAACAATGCCAAAGTACAATAAGTCTCTTCATATATTTGTTTTTAAGTACGTTGTTATACTGGAGTTGACTAACAAGAAATAGTGCTGCCTCATAGTTTTGCTGATGGCTTTGTCGTCTAGTTGGTACGAGCTGATGTGAAGCTTCATTCGTTCATCTGGGAATGGCTTTCCGTTCCTCACTAATGCTAAAGAACCAGCATAGCTAGCTGAATTCCAGTCACCTTTCCAAACACGGAGCTGCTGCTGACTGGCTTGCACTCTGCATTGTAGCTCTTGGCACGCTTTCTGCCTGCTGTCCCGCACCGGATATTTCCAAGCAAATGTGGCACGGCGCGTCTCGAAGCGTCGCTTTATTTTTGATCGTTTCATCAATGACATTTTATCTGCGCATTAGACAAACCACAGAACCTGCTCTCTGCAAAGGCGGATTCATCTGTCCATTCCTGCAGAAACAATGTGGGACTTGTCATCTTTTTTTCTTCTTTTCCCCATCCTAATAGTCAGAATTGTTTGCTCTGCATAAATTATCTGGCTGACTATTTCATTAGAAGGAGGGAAGTTGACTTCTCGACCTCACAACAACTGGTGTTGGCAGCCGCATCATCCAATAAAAATAAAGAGTTTTGAAGTCGGACCCTCCCTTACCCCGAGTTACAGCTGGGATTGGCTCCAGCCGTCCGCAACCCTAAAAGCTGCACTATTGAAGCTGAGACTTTTCTGCGAGCCAGACGCGGTCATCGAAAGAGCCACATCCGGCTCGCGAGCCACAGGTTCCCGACCCCCGTCGTAGGCTCTTCTTCTGTCTCCTCATTGGCTCTTTTACTACTAAAGCTACTACACTCTCCAAAGACGTTTGTATTTTGTTTATTTTGCTAGCTTGGAGGGTTCAATTTAGCGGTACTGTGCTACGTTTTACCGGCCGGCGCAGCCCCCTTTAAGAAGGTAGAGGATGCGGGTGAGACATGTGACCGAGGCAAGCATTTTGACATGTGTCAACAGTGAGTCATAGACAGATGTGGCGGAGAGAATCTGTTTGTTTTTTTTTCCCAAAATCAAACAATGTTAAGAATCAGATAATAAGATAAGATAAGATAATACTTAATTGATCCCCATAGGGGAAATTCGGTTGTTGCAGCAACAACATTAGAAAAAAATAAAAAAAATAAAAAAAATAAAAATTAATGAATAAAAATAAATAAAAACAAATAGATAAACAGATAAATAAATAAATAAATAAATAAATAAATAAATAAATAAATAATAAAATAAAATAAAATAAAATAAAATAAAATAAAATAAAATAAAATAAAATAAAATAAAATAAAACGGAAATATTGTAAGTTATGTATTCTTTCTGTGCGACCCGGTACTAATTGACCATGGGTCGATAGTTAGTACCGGTCAATTAGCTCCACGGCCTAGGGGTCGGGGACGACTGACATAGAGAATGGCCGCCTGTATGTCAGCAGGATCCCAGGGTGGTCTTTGGACATTCGGGGCTCCGGATGTCTGCACGTGTGAAGGGAATGTCAAAGCCCGCGGGCTGGCAGGCAGGCCGCGGGACTCTTTGCCGCACAATTATTCCAATCAGTCATAATACCGGACATCACACTGTGAATCAGCCATACAAATCTTTAACTCTTTGTGACCCCGGCTGGTAGGTCACAGGCAGGAAGGATGGCAGGGGTGGGGTGGGGTGGGGGGGGTGATATTAAATGACCTGTGCAGGGAGGAACAGTTATAGCTCTGAGCACGAGACTTCCAGTACACGCTTCTGAGAGGCGCCGGGGAAGGGAATGAGATGGGGAAGTGTTTAGCTCGTACCAACAGTTGCCCAATTTATGAAG
>CAAKHD010009299.1:66414-77421 GCA_901007705.1 Fistularia tabacaria | reverse complement strand
GTAAGCCAAGATGTTGTGGAGAGGGGGGGGGGGGGGGGGGGGGGGGATGAAAAAAAAGAGAATCATAAATTCAAGTTCTGGTTTGAAGCCTCTAAAGTCAAAGAGATGTGTGTTCAACGACACTTCTTAGTTACTCTGCTATTGTGAGAAAAATAAGAGTAACCCACAGTGCCACTGTTCCAAAATGTAATCACCTCCCTCTCGGCAACGGGAATTGGGTTTTTTCTTCTGAGTAATACTCGCCTGACGGATAACAATTCTTGAATTTGTAAATTTGACTGATATTTTACTGTGAAATAATCTGAATCTAGAAATAGAATTCATTGGCAAGTCATGAATGAATGAGCAAATGAATAGGGGGGGGGGGGCAGAGCCTATCCCAGCTGCCATTGGACAAGAGGCGGGGTTTTCTTTGGACTGGTCACCAATCAATCACAGGGCCGCAGAGAGAAACTCAGAACCATTCACCCTCTCATTCACACGTCATAAGAGACATGAAACCATTCACTTCCTCATTTAAACGTCACTTACAGATACAGAATTATTCTCACGTCATGCAAAGACACATCGACATTCACCCTTTCATTCACATGTCATATTTAGAGACAAATAACAATGGAGTCTCTTACTCACACGTCATATATTGACAGAAAGTCATTCATCCTCCCACTCACACGTCATATTTAGAGACATGAAACCATTCACCCTCTCATTCAAACATCAACTAGAGACACGTCACTTGGAGACAAACAATCATTCACACGTCATGCAGAGACATACCAACACCCACCCTTTCATTCAAATATCATAGGTAGGCGTTCAAGCTTCAACTCTCATTCACATGTCATCGAGTGTCATACAACCATTCACTTCCTCATTTTCTTTTTGAGATTTACAACCATTCACTCTTTCACTTACACTCATATAGTGACATACAGCCATTCACCCTCTCACTGACACCTCATAGAGACGTCTAACCATTCACTTCCTCATTGACGGGTCACTTAGAGAAATACAATCATTTGCTCTTTCATTAGAGTGTCATGTGGAGACATAAAAACATGGACTCTCTTGTTTACGCGTAAAAATGTGACACACAGTCATTCACCCTTTCATTCACAAATCATATGCAGTACACATGCAACCGTTCACATTCACAACTCTAGTAAAGATACACAGCTATTCACAGCTCATATGGAAAAATACCACCATTCACCCTCTCATTCGCACGTCATAGAGACATGCAACCATTCACTTCCTCATTCACACGTCAAGTAGAGACTTGCAGCCATGGACTCTCTTATTCACTTGTCAAATAGTGACATATAGACATTCACCTCTTTACTCACAATCATATGCAGTAAACATACAACCATTCACTCTTTCATTGACACGTCATGTGGAGACATACAACCATTTGCTCTCATTCACGCCTCATATAGAAACATACCACCGTTCACATGTGATGTAAGCACATACAGCCATTCACCCTCTCATTCCCATGTGTTATTTAGAGACATGTAATCATTCAAACATCAACTAGAGAATTTCTACCATTCAACCTTTCACTCATACGTCATATTTAGAGACATACAACCATTCAACCCCTCACTCAAATATCATATATAGGCTTTCAACCTTTACCTCTCATTCACATGTCATATAGAGACACACAACCATTCCCCCTTACAGTCAGAAGTCACATGGGAACATCAAATCACACCCACGTCTGGGCAATTCAGGGTCTCCAATGAATCCCCTGCATGTTTTTGGACTGTGGGAGGAACGCGTGAAACCCTGAGGAAGCCCCGGCAGACATGACGAGAACACGCACATTCCACCCAAAAAAAGCCTCCCCGTCAGAATCAAACTGGGCCTGTCTTTCTTTCAGGCAAAGACACGAACCGCTGCAGCACCGAGCCGCCCTGCAGTGATAATTATGCAGTTAATTTAGGGCTGCTTTTAGAAAAAGTTCTTGAATTGTATTTAAATGAGCTCTCTTGTCAGAAACAAAAGATAAACTACTGCCTTTTTTTTCCTTTTATTCTGTCTGGCTTTGCATGATGCATTACAGAATTTAGAAGAGCTAATAAAAAGGAATGGTGTGAAGAATTTTGGAGGGATATTTAGCACGTGTAGAAGAATTACAACGATTTTTTTCTTCAGTCGATGATCTCCAGGTTTCGGTGGTGCGTTTGAATAATAACATCATTTCGTTGAATTACTGGTCAACAGAAAGCTACTGTAACACATCTAGCCAGAGAGCAGCGATTTAAATACCGCAGTGACAGCACTGACGGGGTTCTGCATTGTAACATAGATGTCATGAGTTGTTCCGTGTGGAAGGAATAGTTGGATTTATACAAAATTTGGAAGAAATTACCACTCAAAATTCCCACACACAGAGATTTTAAATGGCCCTTTTTCATTTTAATTCTACTGCGGTTTTTGCTTCGTTTGATTAAGTTTTTGTTCTCTTGAGGGACGGGTGGGTGGGGGGTTGGAGGGGCTGCACTCTGGAACTTTAGAGGTCACCGCAGTGTGAAGGAGCTCTGTAATTACACAAGTCTGTGAGCTTCTAAAAACTTATCAATAAGCTCAAGGGGTTCACTTTTCTCTCCTGAATCCGCAGGGAGACCGAGCCACCAAGGCCGCTGTCACTCCTGGGGCCTGAGAGGAATCATGTCACTGGGGCTTTTTCAACGCCAGGCACTTATAACAGCACGGTGTGACTCAGATTTGCGGAGGTTTATGATCACCCTGCCGGGAGGAGACCCCCGGATCCTGCCTGGTACTCGAGTATTTCTAAAGCATTGTTAACACTTCAGTTTAAGATTTCAATAATCCTTTTCAAATGACCGCTTTCGGAGAATTTGCAAATGGACTCCTTTGGGTTGCATTAAAAACGAGCAATTCTCCAAAAGAAGACTGAGAGCCACTTAAAGCTGATCAGCAATTGTACTTTCAATATACGATATTATGTCGATAAATTTGGATTTTGGAAATAAGGACTTGAGGAACCTTTTGTCCTGATTTTTCCAAGCATGACTTTTCTTTCCCACCGTCACCTCACTGCTCCCCCTTGACATTTCGGAGGCACGGGTTTCCCGAGGCCTTCCGCGAAAGCCTTTTCTAATGTGGGTCTAAAGACGATCACGGCGAACTGCCTGGATGAGAAAATATTAGCGGCGCATAAAACCACGGCGGTGCAGCAAAAACAAAAAGAGACTTGCATAAGAGAGAATGCCTGTGTTGCGGGTGGTTTTATTCTGTCCTATCGAATTCTGGTCTTGGTGCCTCTGTGTCCTTTCCCGGGTAATAGGACTTGAGGCTCCCATTATCTTGGCAAAGTCCTGACACAGCACAGAGCAGCACTCTCCATCATCTAAAAAAATAAATAAATGAAACAGAAAAAAAAAACCAAAAAGCAAGTACTAGACTTGATTTCTTTATTTGTGTTCTTTTATTTTTAAGAAAGTCATTTAATTATTATGGGAAATACATGCTTTTTCTTTATGGTCCACTGGACAGAATGAGCACTGTTTTAATTCTTGGTTTGAATAATGTATTGCTTTAGGCTCGATCTCTGCAAAGTGCTCTACGCCATCTGTTTAAGATCCACCTCGTGTCCCCTTGGAAACAAAACAATATATATATTTTTTTTACATAATATCCTTTGACGGGCAGAAAGGTGGCGCAGCGGTTGGCGCTTCCGCCTCGCAGCAAGAGGGTCCTGGGTTTGATTACGGCAGGAGGAGATTGCAAGTTCTCCCCGTGTCCGAAATGAACGGCTGAGATTGGCTCCGACACCCTCTCGACCTCGAGAGCAAAATATATATAAGATATAAAATATAAGCCAGTTCGCCATTTTGCTACAGCTGCAAAGTTGCTTAACAAGAACTAGTCGTGGGGATATTCTTTTTTTTTTTTAGAAACTCCGTGACAAATTCTGAACTGACACACTGCCTTGAGGTATAAGAGACTTTTCTAATTATGTGATGGATGCGCAAAAAAATTAGAGCTCGGAAAATCCCGATGCACCAAACAAGAAGGGATCGGGCAAACTGACTATGTATTCATAATTCAATTCATGAAATATATACAATATTATTCTTCTTCTTTTCCTTTCGGCTTTTCCCTTCAGGGGTCGACACAGCGAATCAACCTTCTCCAGCTAACCCTACTCTCTGCATCCTCCTCTCTCATGCCAACTAACTTCATAATGACATCTACACAATAATAATTACAATCAAAATGAGAACATTTTATCATGCGGTTCTTTGGATAAACTGTATTTTATGACGTGCATTTTTTTCAGAGAATAAGGAGGATGTTCCTTATCTTCAAGGCTGACTTAAATATTATGCTATTCCGTAGACCCAAATGATTTATTCCAAACATGACACACTTAAGAAATTAACTCTGCGCTCCAAAACAAAGATACGGGCAAGGATTTTGGAAAGCTTCCGGCGAGAAGAAATGCAGCGGCGCGCTCATCCCGAACGCCGGAAGCAATGTACGCTTTGGTTCTCAAACGCAACACTGATTGGCGTACAGTGAAGCGGTGAGGACATCTGTGGACATGGCAGGGGGGGAGGATATTCAGTCATGGCAATGAAGGCATCACTGCCAGCACTTAAGATTATCAACTGTCATCAAATTAGTCCTGTCATATCCCTGATTTTAATTTCCCTTTCCTTTTTCCATGCACACAATAAAAACAATGCATTGGTCCTCTCGGAGTTACGGACAAGGCCATGAATAATTTCATTACTCAAGATCCCGAAACATCTCGGGGATATAATGGATATTATAAACAGCCAAATATCTACAAAATGACCGATAAAAGCGCGCAGTTATTGTGTCAGAGCACAAAGGGATGATAGAGGCTGATGGGCGCGCTGATGAAATGCCCCTGTGCAGAGATCGGGGGACGCGGCCACTTGTTCGAGTGAGACCACAGCAGCTTTTCATCGTCTCTCGATGTCGCCATTACTGTGCGGCAATAACATCAAGCTGTCACATCTGGGTCCGAACCCCAGTGTACAGGGCTGGACGGCATCAACGATCAGCAACACTTACGGCATCAGAAATTCAGGAAATCAAGCAAATACAACATGATCTAATGTTCAGTCATTCATTATGTATACCGTTAGAGCCGATTCCAAATATAGAAGCACACAACTATTAAATCTGGCTTTTACATGTCATCTTGACAGAGATGGAGATGTTGAGGTTCTCTTTGGGAGTGACGAGGATGGAGAGGATCAGGAATGAGTCCATCAGAGGGACAGCACATGTTGGATGTTTTGGAGAGAAGGTCAGAGAAGCCAGGCTGAGATGGTTGGGTCATGTACAGAGGAGGGATAGGGACTATATCGGTAGACGGATGCTGGAATTGGAGATGCCAGGCAGGAGGTCTAGAGGAAGACCAGAGAGAAGATTTATGGACGTAGTGAGAGAGGATAAGAATGTAGTTGGTGTGAGAGAGGAGGATACAGAGAACAGGGTTGGATGGAGAAGGTTGATTCGCTGTGGAAACCCCCGAAGGGAAAAGCTGACAGGAAAAGAAGATTGACATGTCACCCGCTCATTCACACTTCTGGCCAATGAAGAGTCTCCAATGAACCTGCTGCATGTTTCCCAACAGATCAAATGTTGTTCCTTGATTTGCTTTGGTTTCGCTACCGTCCCATCCGACGTTACACAAAAATTTCAGTTACAAGGCGTTTCTGCTCTGCTTTCTCTGATACGTAGGCAGATAATTATCTGTTGTTACAGATAGGAGATAATGCTGCGCGGCGTTATCTGTAATGCAGTATATCATAGTATTTTTTTTCTTCAATAATGCATTGATATCCCTGACACTCCATTATTTATAACCGAGATTCCGGTTAGACGCTATGCAAAGCAAACATCAGCACCCCTGTGATTTAAAGTGGCAGGGTGGGCGCTCCGCTGATGTAAAAAAAAAAAATCTTAAGAAGAGTCTTTTCAGCTGCATTAATTATTTTGATACGGCGCGTCCCAGTATGTATCCTCTGGCAGGATATTGCAGTATAATCGTACTGTGGTCCGTGTATCAATTCATTTGTCCTATTATGAGTTTCTCGCTAACACCCAGGCCTATGGCGCACACCCCTAAAGCCTACCTCATTACTCTTACATATCTCTTCTCGGCTTCAGCGGGACGTACGACCTTTGCGGTGCAGAACAGAGTGGGAAGAGTTTGGAAATTAAAAAGCCTTCACTTTGATCACCCTAAATCATCATTTTAGATGTATGGCTGCGATTAGAATAATTGAAATCAAAAAGCGCTGACCATCCCTTGCAGTATAGGGCTGTAAATAGCTGTGTAAATAGCTGTGGCAGGAAAGTTTGCATCGGGTCCAGATCTGGTTCGCCTAAGATCTGAAGGTGCCCCTGTTTTTTTTTTTCCGAACACCTTGCTCTGTTTAAATCACACTCGCTGCGCCTGAAGGCACGACTTTCATTTCGTTTTCGATTTTGGCCACCCCCTGTGGAAAGAGGCAGTACAAGCTCGACCTTTTTCCGGTTTCAAAGACACCCGTCCGGTCTCCTTGTCAACTTTGCATCAAGTAATTTGACAAAGCGGTGTAGTGTCGGCCTCCCGTACAGACTGGCTGCTATATAAGGTTAGCCCCGATAATTGTAACGTTATTAATCGCTCAAACTCAGAGAACTTTGATCAAAAATAGCCGACATGTCGGCACTGCCAACGTCAATCCACGAAAAGCCACATCTGGTGACGTTCAGCAGAAACCTCGGCTTACGAATGCCCCGAAATTCAAAGAAATCGACCGACGAACAGGGTCTTCGATCAAATTTTGAATGGAGCTGCGAACAAGCCTTGCCGTATGAACGCACAAACAGCTTTGGGAAGTTGTAGCGTAGCGGCAGTCGTTTGTAGCACTCCGCATTGTTTACATCATTCATTAAAACTGTTTTGTGCTTTTTTTTTTCGGCAACTTAGCCCTCATTATGGCTCCCCAAAAAAGTTATGAGTGCGAGTGTTAAGAAGTTAAGAATTTCGGTCGATCTGAAGAAGAAAATAATAGCCAAATGTGAGAGTGGTGTTCCTGTTACAGATCTTACCAAGCACTATGACATGCCAAGTCGACCAGAAGGAGAAGGAACACCAGAAACACAGCGATAATTCTGGTTATCTTTAATTAATTTCTGTATTTTTGCCACAAATAAACCCATAAAAAAAGATCGCAGTATGTTTTTTTTGTACTGGAGAACGGATCAATGGGATTTACATGGATTTTCTCCATTATGATTAATATTTGCAGTCTTTTCTACCCTGTGAGGCTGCTGTGACAATTGAATTTCCTTGTCGTGGGATAAATAAAGTCTATCTAATCTTATTTGTCAACCAGGACAAAGTATCAGCACTCATCAGCCAAAACCAGAACTTTAAAACTGAAAATCCTTCTGGATCTTCGTCTTTCTTCAAGAGTTGACCTTTTTGCCAATCTTCCTGTCTGCCTTCAACCGTTCGGTCGGATCTCGGAAGGTTGGCTGCTACTGAAACAAGTACTTACAAGGACGGGCAATCTGATCCTGTTTATCAATGGAGATCATTTAAAAGAGCCTCCAAATTGGGAATGTTTGAAAACCCATAAACACGATATCGCCGAAGCTACTGAAACATTCGAGAGCGAAGTGCGCAATGTTCCGACTGTGTCGACCGTCCTCCTCACTGATGCCGTGAATCGAGTTTTTGACGACAGCTCTAGAAACTCGATAAATAATCAAAGAGTATTCTGATGATTGAAAATTGGAAGATGATGCTACGAAGAGTGTCCGTTGCCCAATGTGAATTTAAATCAATGTTCACGCCGAAGATACTGCGACTCGATAATTTCCCCTCTCAAACAATCCGCCAAGGACCCGGGATAAACATCACAGTTGAAGAGACTGTCGCTGGAAGGGACAATCGTTAATAGCCGAGGACGGTATTTCAGTTTTACAGTAGGTATGTTGTTTTTACTGTAAAAATCCTGATGAATCCCACCCTTCTCTCTCTCTCTCTCTCTCTCTCTCTCTCTCTCTCTCTCTCGAGACAAAAGATGGAAGGTGCTTTTTACTGGCCTGATCACGTATCACCGGTGGAGTCGGACAGAAAAGCGGAGCCTTAACGAGAGGATGTTTGCAGCGGGGCCTCTCCAGCCAACCGTGTCACATCACTGAGCAGCCAGGTAGTCATTAGAGGGACAGATGGTGCTGCAGCTGATTGGTTTCTCCGTTGACCTATTTGAGAGTGTTTTCCTCATCATGCCTCTCTTCAAGGGTAGTGAGGTACAAAGAAAGAAAAAAAAAAAAAAGAAGACAAATTTAAAATCCACCCCAGTCTGCCGAAGGCCGGTCGTGTTTTTTGACAGGCGTTTTCATGGAACGTGCATGGCAATGCCTTCTGAAAGCACCAAGAGATGTGTCTAACTGCTGCTTCGCCTTCTCCCAATTAGCTCTTTGCACAAAAAAAAACTTCAAAAATTGTCAGGATGTGGACCCCAATGGAAATTTCAACAGTGGACCATATTAGACGGTAATATATTGTACTATAATAACAGATTCTAAAACAATTCTATACATTGATTCATTATCTACAGCACTTACCCTGCACTCAGGGTCACGGTGCCGCCGAGCCTATCCCTGCTCCCATTGGACGAGAGTCTGGGTTCGCCCTAGACAGTCAGTCAATCGCGAGGCCACATACAGAGACGTACAACCGTTCCCTCTCTCAATGACACTTCATGAAGAGAACTTTAATTTGGGGCAATTTAGGGTCTCCGATGAAGCTTCTGCATGATTTTGGACGGTGGGACGACACCAGAGAACCCAAAGGAAAGGAAAGCCGTGCAGACGACATCGAGACACCTTGTCAGAATCGAACCAGCACCAATGCGCCGCCCAATTTCGATATGTACATTTATCGATTGATTATTGTTCGTAGCAGCCAGTCTGTTCTGGATTTAAGGAGCTGTTGCTGATATCTGCTACCGAGTCAATATCAAGCGAAACCAACCACAGAATTCAAGTTAAAACAAAACAAATTTAAAAATTCCAAAACTTATCAAATCCCGGTTTCATAATTCATTTTGCGCACCCAGCCAATAATACTTTACATTTTTACGATACTTTTTTTTTTTTTTTTTCTCTCGAGTCACTCAGTGGCTTCGGCTGTCACGACAAACTCAGATTGACGTCCAAATGAGCTAAATACAGAAAGAAGAGCGTCTAAAAACAGGGGATCCGGATGTCGGTCCAAGGTGATTAACAGATAAGGAGCAAACTTTGCCAAAAGGCTTTGGCAACATTACTCGAGAATTTCTGGCAGGAAGCGTCCCCTTCCTCCTCGAAACCACAATCCTCTGTGTCCCGCACGAGCCAGAGTCGCAATATGCTTCGAGGAAATACTGCGTGCTCCTGCGACCAAAACCAATCATCTCTGCTTCAGACTTGACCTCACAAAAGCCTTCCATCGGGGTGTGTCGACTCAATCACCGCTGTTGAACGCGGTGCCCTTTATGTATTTAATTACATGTTTTGAATATAAAAACGTGGATCTTAAAGCCTGTAATTAGCTTCGCCCCCGAGCTGTAATACCTGGAATTATTCAGAAGCATTACAGAGCTAAATCTCTTTTGGGCTTCTGCCATTGGTATAGAGGAGACTGCCGGGTTTGACAGAGAAAAAAAGTTTTATAATTGAGATTGTCCCCCAGGCAAAATATTCCTCCGTGCTGAGGGGTTTATTCAGGAGTGTTGCTTAAAGCCGCTTAAGTTGTTCTTTGGCTAGACTTTAGACCCGAGCTTTTCACGGTATTTACTGACATAATACAGCACTTGTGCCCATCTGTTTCCATGGTTACACTTCAGTCACATCATCATCCTCATCATCATCATCACCATCCTCCAAGGGTGTTGTTCTGTGAGAGGGAAAAGAAAGCCATGATAGATAGAACAGGAGAACACGATGATCTCCTGAAGGAGATGGAAATAATATTAATGGAAAAAAAAACGGCTTTGGGAAAAGTTGAGAAAGGTCAATATCAGTGTGCGGAGTGCGAAAATATGAACATATTACAGGAGATAATGGATGGGATTTGACAAGACCCACAGCTATAGTTTGAAGGATATTGTAGATTGTAGATTGTAGTTTTTCAGGAGTTATGTTGAAAGCAAAAAATAAGCCTCAAGTCAGTGAACATTTGCTTTATTTCTGAGGTTTTGCACGTATTTCCAGATGGAATGACACAAACTTCTTCTTCTGACAGGTGGTGTGGCGCGTCTACGGAACACGCCTCGCCGGTTAAATCCGCCGGAGGAGAACCGCACTGAGGCAGATCTCCTGCGCTCCATCCCAACATACTCAGACATCACTCTCAGGTAACAAATGTCACTTCATCACTTTATTCTAAGTCACTTATCATTCTCTGTCTCTACCTATGAATTCTATCATATCATTTTTTGCATACATATCTATATAAGAAATATACAAACACAAATATATACAAAGTATATATGTTTATATACAGCCACACACACACACACACACACATACACATATATATATATTTTTAATATTATCTATCTCACTCATGTGTATCATTATACATTTATATACATTGCTTCACAGTTAAATGGATATTACATATAAACAATGGTATAGAATTTATCTATTATGAATTTATTTATTATATAGAATTTATCATTAAAGGAACATATATATGTATATATATATATGAACATATATATATGTTCCTTTAAAGATGAATGAATTTGAATTTATTTATTATATAGAATTTATCATTAAAGGAACATATGTATGTATGTATGTATGTATATATATATATATATATATATATATATATATATATATATATATATATATATATATATATATATATATATATATATGTTCCTTTAATGATACCACTGTTTGCACCAGATTATGCTCTCTCTTATCATGGTTGACTGT
>CAAKHD010009299.1:46681-66394 GCA_901007705.1 Fistularia tabacaria | reverse complement strand
GAACATATATATATGTTCCTTTAAAGATGAATGAATTTGAATTTATTTATTATATAGAATTTATCATTAAAGGAACATATGTATGTATGTATGTATGTATATATATATATATATATATGTTCCTTTAATGATACCACTGTTTGCACCAGATTATGCTATCTCTTATCATGGTTGACTGTCGCCGGTTGGTATCACAATTTCATTTTCCCTTGGGATTAATAAAGTCTATCTATCCATCCATCCATCCATTCATCACCTGAACAAGAAGTGAACCTGGCCCGGGTTTGTTGAGAATCTAGTGAAACTGTATTTTGTCTCTCTTATTTTGCATGCTTTTTTCTAATAAAGAGGAAAATGACCTCTCGCCATGAGGGGCCGTGAGTTTTTCACAGAACACATCAGATTTTAACAGTCAAACAAAACAAAACTAATCACGTTCTAACCGCGTACTTAAATGTGAAAAACAGATACTTCATTTCTAATTTCATAAACACACATGAGGTGTTTCTTCAGGAGTCTAGGATGCTTACCATTTGTGGGGAAAAAAAAAAAAAAAAAAAAGCTAAGCTGAAATTATTTTGGAAAAGGTTTGGCTGAATACAAAAGAAAAATTGAGCAAAACTGGGGGACTAGAGCAGCTCAGTATTTTCTCTCACAAAGTGAATCACAGAGCCAGCACGAGGTAACAAAGGAAAATCAAAATGCTTTATCGCTCCGGCTTTGCACGCCGCAAAGAGCCGCGCCGCCCGTCTGCAGGCCCGCGGGAGAGAATCTGTTAAACAATCTGCCCGTCTTTGATTTTTATGGAGCGATGTCTCAAATTTTACACTCTGGGCCGTGGGAATAGTAAAAAGCAAACTTTAATTTATTTAGTTGACAATGTTAATTGATATATCAAACTTGATCGCCCCTGGGGTTAAGTGGGGTCTGCGGAAGAGTTTATGAAGCCAGGCATTGATGTAAGACATGTGTGAGTATGTGTGTACGTGTGTGTGCTTGTGTGTGTGTGTGTGTGTGTGTGTGTGTGTGTGTGTGTGTGTGTGTGTGTGATTGTACCTTATTAAGCTTCCATTAAACGGAGTTGCTCAACCCTGCAGTGAGACAGCGCTACGATACAAAAGGAAATACGGTGCGCACGACCAGTGCACGTAGCGGTGAGAGAGCCTCCTGTCGCAGGTAGCTTTTCTTCCAGGAATCTCTGCGATCAATGAGAAATCCTTAAAAGGATCTCCGGTTACCGAGACGTTATAGTCCTCCTTGATCAATATCTTTACCAGCTACATAAAAACCACAATAAAATCTCTCAACATATCTTAATTTGTTAAAAATGCTTCTCACTGAAAGGCCGCCATTGCTGTTTCCATAGCAATGCTGTCTGGGTAGTGAAAGTCATGGGCCCGTAGTGATGGGCTAGGGTCATGTTCATTTTACCCAAAGGTGCAAAAACATGTCATCTGCGCAACCCTTTCCATTTGAGCCCGAGAGAGAAGTGGGCGGGGAGGAAAATGCCGACAGAAGTCGGAATCAGCTTCAAAATGAGGATGAACAAAGACGCAAAGAGGAAGGAGTCGCCCAAAGTTGCGGCAACTGCATTGCGATGCTAACAGAGAGAGAGCGTCTGTTGTAAGGAGCTCCTCTTTTTCTCATAGGCTGTTCTCCGTGGACTTACCACAATGCTGGCCTGACCCGGTGACTCGTCGTCAACTTCCTCCGTGATTGTGCAGGTGGCCGGTCTTTGGTTCTTCAGATGCTACCTCTGAAGTAGCGGGTTGTTGACATCCTCGAACATGATAGGCACAGCATTTAGCTTTAGTGTCCGTTGAGTGTCCGCCGGTGAGCTCTCTCAGCGCGGATATATGCATCAAATGGGGAGAAGCTGCAAGAATACATCAGCTTTCCACGTCCACAAGCAATTTCCCACTCCTTTCTTCTCTTCTTTTCTTTTGGAAAGCTGTGCAGACTAGCATCGGTCCCTTTGTCTCCCTTGCACTTGAAAATTACCAAAATCTACACAACGTGGCATTATTACCGTATATACTGTACCAAGCTCAAGCTAACACCAGCCAAGTTAACACAATGCCACCTGTAAACATCAATCCAGCATGCTCGTAAAACAATGGCTGCACATGCAGGTTGAAATGTGTTATAAATTACCATTTTTAAACAAATAATTCTTTGTGCTTTTTTAACAACGCATTCTAGTATGAGACGAAAAAACAAGCATAATCATGCTCCGACAAGCAGCCGCCAAACACACCGCGGAGGGTCAACGAACCACCTTATAACACACTCCGAGGGGTTAACCATGGTTACCCCTTGGTCTCGCTGCACATCTGGGACAGCTGGAAAAAAAATAAAAGCAAAACGACAAGCTTTTCTTTTCTTTTCTTTTTTTTTTTTTTTTTTTGCACCCCTGCGACCCGGCAGCGTCTCTTTGCATTCCACCCCAGAAGAAAAGAAAGGAGGGGCGTCTTTCATTCATCTTTCTCTCCCTCACTCCCAAAGTATCGCAGCCATGAATTATGCATTCGCGCTCAAAACGTTTGGATCTGGATTGAACACACAGAACCAAAGGAACAGCTCCACACCCTTTGCCAGGCTCAGTAATAAACCTCTTTAGTCAAGCTCCAAGTCCTATTCAGCCTTAGAGCTCTCTATCATTTATGAAATAAGTTAGAGCTGCATGGTAAACACAATTACAGCGGAAACCGCTCTGAGCCGCTCGTTTTAGGAAACAGAATCGGTAAGATCTCGTCTCAAAATCTCAGAGTGAATCATCTGTCTCAAATATCACCAAAAAAAAAAAAGGTTTTAATATTTTTGCATTATGCATCGTGATCTAATTTTGTGAAATGCATTACTGGGGTAATCAATTGTCGCACGTCGTCGGAGCCCCGTGTCTCTGCGGGCACGAGGCACAGGTCAGGCAGAGCCATTCACCATGGTGATGGAAACTTACTGCGCTAAAAAAAGTTGCCAGGCCGACATTTCTCCCCGCATTTATAGAATAATAATGAGAATCATTACACTTATCATCCGAGACAAAACAAGCAACAACAAACCGAGAGCTATCTTGAAGCTACATGAACGGTTATGCTTGGTCAGAGAGCCTGATGTATTTGCTTTGGTTGAGAAGCAGTGCTTTTTATAAAAGATCCTCTTGGTGGTTAATTCTGTGAAGAAAAAAAAAAGGGGGCTGGAGTAAAACCAACAACCTCACTGGGTTTCTATCCCAAATGCTGTCCAGTCATTTGCCTTGCAAAGGAAAAGCGGAGGTTTCTACAGTGTCAGATGGGTGATTGGCGGTCCTTGGTATGTCTATGTGTGTATAACTGAAACTAGTTTCCTAAAAATATTTATCTGTTTAAAGATCGAAACAAGAAATGGGGATTTGGATATTCAACTTCCATGCCGTGAACAAATCACTTGTATTTACCTGAATATTCAGCATTACCAGAAACATATTCAAAGTTATCGTTTATTCACAGACCATGTCTCAGATGGCATTTTGGTAAAAATAACTAAAAATAACTAAACTAAAACTTAAAATAACTCAAATACTAATTTTCTATTTGACATTATTTATTACAATCTCTGCCCCTGCATGAGACCCTTTAGAAAGAAACTCATTTCCATCCTCCGTCTCTCGGTCCGTTGCTCCTCTCCGCCGACGGGATGGACCGTACATCTAGGAAGTTCAAGGGTCACGGAGGCAGCAGAAATCAAGTTCCGCCATCGCACAGTTGGCCGAGTGTTTCCCCCCCCCCCCCAGGGTCGGGTGTTAACGCACAAGAACGCGGCGAATAGAAATCCCAATTGATCCATAAGGACGCTCTGATGACACATGGATTTGACTAGATTTGACGGTGTCGGCGGCGTGTGTCCGCTGTGACGGAAAGAAACACAACGAGCTGCGCAATTGAAAGCAAAATCAATACTATCTTTATTCCTCATGAAGCAGCGACAAAGTGATTTATGTCCACATCACCATTTGAAGTGTTGTTCAAGGCGATATATTCAGCTCAACGGGCGCGGGGCCTCAAGATGATGGATGACAAGAAAAGTGAAAGAAGACGTTGTAAATGTTGTACAAAATCCATGTGTTCAACGGCATTTTTTCAGATGAAATACCAAGGTGCAACTACGTGCGGATCTTTTGATTCTAACTGAATGGAAGTGACGGATCCTTTGAATACGTCTCGGAAATTGTTTCCAGCCTTTTTATTTTATTTATTTATTTATTTATTTTTCCCAGCGCAGTTGATGTACGGCTCTCCCTGCTTATTTCGGCGCCGCTGCCTGCTAGGAACTGTTGTTATTTTTCTTTAAGTCGAAAGAGCCTCCAGCTTCCGCTGAGCGTCGCGGGCTTAGAGCCTCTCTCGGCAAACGCATGTGCAAATAGAGAAGTCAATTATATTCTCCCGTGGCGCAGGCGAAGGCGAAACAGGCACACACACACAAAAAAGATATTAATACGAGCCAGGAGAACATGGCCTACAGTGTGGTTTATTTTCTTCTTTTTTTTGTGTAATAACTAATTCATCTGAATCTGCTAACACGTCGACGCGTTTGTGTCGAAAATCAAACAAGGTCGCCTGACACCTCTGGATTGCATAGGTTCTCGTTTCTTACATCTTCTCATCATTAATACTTCAGCTCGATGCATGTGTTCGGAAAAATGGGCGGGGCCTCACACCTTCCGCAAGCTTCATTTTGATCTAATTTTTAAAAGCTGTCACTCACAGCCCCGGAGCTCGGGCGACGTCAGAATTCGGCAAAGGTGACGGATCATATGAGTTTTTCCCGTCGCCTATTTTTCAAAGAGAGAAGCGACCAGGAAGATGAATAAACCTCAAACCTCGACCGCAGGCTGGCTTTTATCAAATGCCAAGGCGTCAGGTTCTAAGGCATGTTGTTTTATGTCGGGACTGAAGGCCACTCCTTAAATGATGCAACGGTGCATCACATCTTACTTGTTTGTGCGGTGAATGGGGAGGGGGAATCTGACACGTGTAAAAGTGAGCTGGTTTCAAACTGAAACAATTGGTTTGTTTTTTTTGTGTCAGGCTTTCTGCAGCTTTTCCAACAGCGCTGAAAGAAATCATCTCTACCTGAAATTACACGGCGCTGCATGTTTTGTGTTTGGCACTCTGTTGTGCTCCCGGCTTCACACACAACCGGACAGAGAGGAACTTTGAAAAATCTACCGTGCCCGAGAGACGCCGCCGCGCCCCTGAAACCCGGCATATGGTGCATTAATGAGCATGTGTTCGATGGATTATCATGAAATGCATCTGTGCCCACTCACACAAATTTCTACTTTAAATGACTCTCCTCGAACCGGGCGAAACACGTCCGGAACTAACCGAGACAAATTGGTAAAGCAGTTTTGGACAGACACCTTTGAAAGTAAGTTCACTTATTCATATATAATATTAAAATAATAATAAGTTTTATTTAAGGCGCCTAAATCGACACTCAAGGACATCATACATGTACGTACGCACAAAATACAAATTAAAAAGAAACACTGGAAACAAAAACAATAAAGGTGACAAGGTGCTAAAAAATAAAATACATTAAAAAAAAAAAAAAGGGACAGAGCAGTTGGCATCAGATGTAACAAGCCGGCTTAAACAGATGTGTTCTGAGTTATTAATTATGTTATATTACATAATATGAAATGTAATCCAGTATAAGATTATATGATATGTTATGATGTGGGGCGGCGCGGTGGTTAGCGCTTCAGCCTCGCAGCATGAAGGACCCCGGATCGATTCCGACAAGGGGACTTTTCTGTGTGGGTTTCGCATGTTCTCCCCCGTGTCTGCGTGGGTTTCCCGCAGTCCAAAAACATGCAGCGGGTGAATTAGAAAAAAACTGGCGAAGTTGCCCCCAGGCCGGCATACCCCACGACCCTCGGCTCAGGATAAGCAGCAGACGTTGGATGGATGTATAATACGATATGATGTGTCTTGATAATGAAATAAACAACACATACATGGATTTACACGACGGAAAAACTCTAGAGGACAAATCAATCTCAGTTATTCATCGCCGTCAGCTGGAACGCCTTAAATTACTATTCGAGGCTGCAAATTAAGCGCAAGTAACGTTTTAAACCGACAATAAATCTTGACCCGAGTGTCTGATTCAGAACATCCATTTCGGCTGAAAAGACAGGAGGTGATAGAATATAGAATAAGCATTGGGATTCCTTTTAAGACCACTGACATCCTTGTCCAATGGAGAAGCTCATTACGCTGATATTAATTGCCGCTGACAGTCAATGCCAAGTGATATACAGCTGCGGAGTAATTACAGATATTAAATTAATCATAGTAACGGTCCGTAATTATTTTTCATTGTTGTATAGTCATTTGATGGACTGACGGATAAGTAGCTGCGGTTGGTGCTCCGCGGACGAAGACATCCCGGTGTGGTGTTTTAGAAGGGAAGCATGTGCACGAAGATGCAGAGGGTATCCCGTAGCAACGGGCGTCAAGGTCTCACAGCGAAATCAGACATTGCGACTCAAATGGTGTAAGTTTAAGTTGAGGTTTAAGTTTCCCGAGGTGTTATGGACCCAAACACTCATAAGAAATCGAGAATCGGCCTCTAATGAGGTGCTCTGATTGTAAATTTGTGGTATAACCCAGTTTGGGCCGACCTAAATATGCTCCGACAGCACTTTGTCACTTCTGTTCTTTTTATTTTCATTCATCCTTCCATCCTTCCATCTTCTTCCGCCTAGCCAAAGTCGGGTCTCGGGGGCAGCAGCCGGAGCAGGGAGGCCCAGACTTCCCTCCCCGCTGCCGCGTGGTCCGGCCCCTCTGGGGGGCCCCCGAGGCGCTCCCAGGCCCGTCTAGAGACACAGTCCCTCCAGCGTGTCCTGGGTCTTCCCCGTGGCCTCCTCCCAGATGCTGTTACTTTTAAATCTATATTTTGTTTAGGTATATGCCTGTACGGGGTCCTTGAGTGTCGAGTAATGCGAATCACATAAAATGCATTCTTATTATTGGCCTCCGGACACTGTTTTTTATACGGTATCTGTTAAGTTGTCTTTTCTGTTTGGTTGAACTGTTGCTCGACAAACAGCGGGAGCTGATCTCCAAGCCAGTGCTTAAGCTCCGCATAACAGTGTGGTCATGTTGTTGTTTTTGCGCGGCTGCGGTCCGCTGGTGGGGCTGAGGGGGGGTAGTTACCATTCCTGCCATCTTCACGGTAAAATGCATCGTGATTCGATGCTGACGGAGACCCCTGCCGTGGGAACAGCCCCCCCCCGCCCGTCCTCTGCTTTCCTCCCACAGTCCAAGAACATGCAATAGTCTTAACTCCAGATTCCACGTGAGCGTATGTAAGCCCTGTGATTGACAGGTGACCGGGCTGGGTTAAATCCCGCCTATCGGCAAGCGTTACCTCAGATTGGCCGCAGCTCTGCTGTGACCCCGTGTACCCGATAAGCCAATAGATAATGAATGAATAGATGAATGACGATGTCTGTGTTCAAGGACAAGGACTCACTGCTTCCACGATTTAACATAGGCATTGTGACTGGCTGCCTTTTTTTTATCCTTTCAAGAAACAAAACAGTAGACGATCACAGATAAATGAGGGTATGAGGCTAGAAAAGAGAGAGGTAGACCGAGTCAGTCGGGTTGCCATGGTTGCGATTTGTCAATGAGCAAGACACATCTTTCACTGTCGGTTTTATTCTAAAGGATGCCGTGATTCACAGCATGTCCATCACACTATGTTGGAAAAAAAATAAAACTAAAATAAAAAAATGGATCTGAAGCAATCTCCCGGCATTTTTGATTTTTCTTTTTTTCCTGAGATACGGAATCTGCTGACTGTTACTGGTTGAATAAAAAAATAGGAATAATCCAGACATAATATAATAGTAATAAATCAAACACTGTATCATACACTGCATAATATGAGCAAAGGAGAGACACTCCATAAATTCTGGAGCTTTGTGGGATGTCAACGATGAATTGCGGCGAAGGCACCAACAATAAATGTCTCTCAACAGTGTTCTGTTTTAAATAACCAATAATTTAACTTCCCGCGATATTTGAGATTGTCTTAAAAAAATAATTCTTGATTTATGCGTGTGATGTTTGCTCGGGTACGTCTGACTCCCTCCTTCACCGAGCTACATTATTTATTCCCCGGATATGAAACACACTCCGCTGCTCGCGGAATTCTTTTCAATACATCAGCATTAAAGGTTAAAGACGAAACGCGCTGCGCCTCCGTCGGTGACGTCCCCCCTCTCGCCTCGGGTGCACTGGAACGTCAGGCTTCACGTGACGCCGGCTTCAATTGTAAAATTTCCTGTACAGATATGGGGGAGGATTCACCATGCTATGTTTTTTTTTTTTTTACCTTATTTTAATTTTATCATTCCAGATGAGCTACAATCAAAAAACTAAGTAGCGAAAGACGAGGATCTCCACAGGCTCAACCCAACAAAGTATATTTCCTCTTCTCCTCCACCTCCCGTCTTGATGTGTTTCGTTACAGGAGCAGCTGATAGCGCGACGTACTTCCTCTCCTGGTGCCTAATTAGCTTTTGAAGCTGTCTCCCCACTGCCCAGGTTTGTCATATTATCACTTCTTTTAATCTGGATGCAATAAATAAAGGCTCGGTGCGGTGGCGGCGGCCGCCGCCGTACTGTAAACATGTCCCTTTCGAGTCGCACTGCCATTATAGGCGATGCCTGGAGAGGTTTTTTTGTTTGCAGTGCAAACAACAGTGGAACTGGAAAAATAGAGTCAAGGCAGTGTAACTTTTCCAATTACCCAGTGTTATAGTCTGAGTGAAGCTGGTTCGGGCGAAAAAATCCAGAAGCCCTCCAACCTGGCATTCGATAACCGCATTAATGATCGACTAGCAAAGAAAATCAAAAACTCAGTTCACTCCTGTATGTATATCCTTTTTTGGGGGGAATTGTCTCCGTGCAGAGCTGGACCACTATGACGGAAAGCTTGCTGAAAAAGCAATCCAAGCTGAATCCTTCGCCCGACACTTGCGAGTCTGCCTCAGGTCATGTGGTTTCTCCGCTTTCTGTTTATCAAACTGTCTTAATCGTGCAGCTGCGCGTTGTCGCGGCCTGCAGAGGAGTCGACTGCGCAGAGATTCGCATGATTCCTCACAATGTCATAATTACTTTGGATTTTTGACCGACCGCTTTAATTAGCAGAGCCCGTGATAACTGAGGGGAGACCGAAGGCTTAGCAACGCAGTTCCTGCACCAGTCCCAGTCCAGCTGAACAGGTGCACAATGGAGATCCTTTATGAACAACTTTATAGGCAACAGTATGCTTAACCGTTAATGTATGGAGAGGTGGATGTCCTACATAAAAGCTTTGACTGATCTTACCTGCATTCCAGTTTAAGAGAAGTGCTGAAACACCACATGGAATTATGTTAAAGTCCTTTGAGAGAAGAAAAAAAAAAGAAAACGCCCGTAAATCTGAGGCTGCAGTCAAATATAATGGAGACGTACCTTTGACGGAACAACAAGGGTGAGTAATTTTGAATGCAAAGGATGTTCACTGCATTTGGAGCTGTGGACACTTGGACCCTGAACATAACACACACCAACATTTATGTTTCGGTACGCATCTCACCGCCTGCGCAGTAGGTTCCAGAAAAGACGGCATGAAAAAACGTGTGTCTCGAGGAGAATTTATGGAATACAGTATTTACGCCACAAATTGAATTCCATACATTGATGGGGCTCGACTCCTGCGCTCAAGCGCGGGAGATCATGTCAAGATTCCCATTCAGGTGCGACTCTCTAACCTCAAGGGCAAACGAGAGCATGGTAATGAGGAAGCCCGGGCAGGAGATCAGATTCTCTCCAGTGTGTCATTCCTGGAGCCGTGCTCATTACAGCCAGGCAGCACCAACATCTCCTGAAACCGGCTCCTCGTTTTAGACCTTCTTGAGGCCCTCATGTACCTGTGCAGATGCTCTACTACTCGTAATTCAATGCCGACGCGACTGACAGACAAATGACTGTAGACAATATTTGCAGAAATCCGTACGGCAACAATACATAGTAAAACTGTGATACGGCAGTATAATGCAATAAGTACTGTTGACATTTCAAAGTACTCCTGTACAGCATGTCTTATGGATCTTATGTTTCTATTCACAGAAAAAAGACAACTGACCCGCCAAGACCCGCAAACATGGTAACTCTGCGCCATATTACAATTGTAATTTACTGGAAATCAATTCTCATCTCACCTTTGGCCTCACTTTGGAAACAAATGCAATAAAAATAAGAACGGCAATAACAAAAGAACAACAGAACGAGAGCACTCCGGTCAAACATACAACTATTGACTTATTTAGTTTTCTATTTCAATTTTCTTTAATTCAGTCTTGGGTGTTTTTTTTTCAGTCTATTCAGTCATCAGAAAAGATAATTGCGTGTTGATGGGGCAAAATATCAAAAATCAATACCAACAGGAATGGATTTCCAATGTAGCCATACATTGAGTGAGGTTAATGCAATAATAAATAAAAAAATAGCTGAAAGTGGAGCTTTTCAGCACATTATTACTTTGCTCTGTCCGGAGCAATATTTCTCTGGAAGCCAATTTAACAAGGCGTGAGTCTGCATCAGTACTTCCTGTCCTACCAGCGTTATGGACCTGCTGTCAACATTAAATTCCTGGCAAAATAACTTGGGCGACATCCAGAACATGTCATTTTGTCTACTTTATAACAATTTGGTACAAAATAAAGTGCGGGGAAAATATCATGTTTCTGCATATTTTTTGCAAGCCGAACAGGTGGTTTGCTATTATTCTGGTTGTTTTTCACGGCTCTGTATTGCACTCACAGGAATCCAGTCCGTCGTGTGTGTGTGTGTGTGTGTGTGTGTGTGTGTGTGTGTGTTGATCTCTAAAACCACCGGCACGTCATTCGCAAAATATCGCAGCAGATTCGTCGGAGTTTGGTGGAAACGCACCTGGGGAGGGACAAATAACCTGGTTCCATGCCCATGTTGGCTCCAGGGCACCGAGCCTTCACCAGCCCCAGGGGAAACCATCTCCCTGCTTCTTCTCCCTTCTGGCCCCAACGAGTCGTGTGTGTGTGTGTGTGTCTGTCTGTCTGTGTGTGTGTGTGTGTGTGTGTGTGTGTGCGTGTGTGTGACACCCATCCTTGCTGGAACTCCAATATAGATACCAATGTGACCATGCAAGAAGACTTTTATTGTAATTCAAACTGCCGCGGCACCCAGGCATACTAAAGCTCACGCCGTGGGGCAAAAGTCACGAGTCTCCTGTTCATGTTTCGGGAATTGAGTTTTATTTAACGCAGATCGCTGGACCTGCAGGTTATCCGGCAGCTGAACGGGCACCGTGTAATGAAAGCAAATCCTCATTGGGTTCCAACTCTCTCCTCAGGAGCTTTGCGCTCACGACCGCAAATAGATTCAACCGCTGACCTCCGAAGTGGCGATCACCTGAATGAAGGCGCGACGCTAAATAAAACACATAAAACAACTACTGAAAAACTCAACCTCTGAACTGCACCTCCACCTTGAAGGACCGTTTTTGCTTCGAACTCGAGTTCAACTACGCGGTTTCTTTGTGGTATCTACAAGCTGTCTTCTCTGCGGGCGCCGCGACTTTTCAACGAATCATCATAAACTTTCCCGCAACAATGGCGATGCGGATACTTTTATCCACTCCTAGTGTCATGCACATACTGTACCGAGGGATTTGGGGAAGATCAGGCCAGGGAGCTGATCTTTTAACCTGTGTTCAATGAATAAGCATTTGACATTTGAACAAACATCAAGCATGACTTTGCATAAATGCAGAATACACAAATGAAAACACACCCGTGTATACACACACACACACACACATATGTGTTTGCAATGAGTCTCTGAATGAATATTATCCATCATGTCTCTTCCACACATTCAGAATCAACCTCTCCTCAGAGATGGACGGCCGGCCGATGGTGGTGCATCTCCATCAAAAAATCAAATCAAAAATATAATCGAATATGTCAATACTTTCCCTGGTCTCAGTTCATTTCACTTGTTTTCTCATGAACCTCGTCTCACCAAAGACGGCCATTCTATCTCGCGGACGCCAGACTGGTAGGAGGACTGAACAGATGTTGCCAACCGAATTGGAGAAGCCTGACCTTTTCTCTTCACTGCGGGAGAATACCACCTGAATAGCAAGTCGCGTCGGTAGAGAAACTCGGAGAAATCACCGGGTTGATATGGCGAGCAAACTCGACGGAGAGCGAGCTTCTGGAGAACCCACTGCTGGTGAATTTAAATTCGAAAAAACAAAAAAAAACTAAACCTGGCTAATACTTTGGGGAATCATCAAACAGCTGGATTTCCTTTCTTTTGTTACCCGAACTCTTTCTCTTCAGCAAAAACTTTTCGAGCACACATGGCAGCGGGGGAGGATATGTTGATTTCAGGACAATCATTGACTCGTACAAGAGTCAGAAATAACATTGTGCTTAAAGCAAATTGAACTTTACGTTGCGGGGATCTAGAATTCTCTAGTTTTTGGATTCACTACCAAGACTTCGCTCAGGTCATTTTCTAACCGGTGTGGTTTCATCTCCACAGTTTGTCCCCGATGATCTGCGCCGCAAATTCAGAGGGATGGACGGAGGTAATCTGAAAACACCTACTGCCGCTATCTGCTGCCTTTGGAGGTTCTCAGTCGTCCAGTTCATAGTGAATGCTAGTCAAAATCTTCTTCTCTTGGCAACTGGACCTAATTTTCTTCCCTTGAAAGTCTCTATCTATTGATAAAAAAAAGAATTGCAGAAGAAAAAAATCAAGCGGGGGATAAAGTCACTTATATCAAATTATACTATTATTATTACTAACTTGATGGGCTTCTTCTGAAAACTAAACTCCCGCTTATACTTTGCCACTTTCTTGCAGATTCTCTTTTCCTACCCGTGACTTCTGCACACCGCGCTCTGGATGACACAGCTATAAATAAAGGTAAGGTCAAGCACCATTTATAAAGTAAACGGGTGTATAAAAGGAACTAGTGATCTTGATTTTGAGGTCAGGAGGGAGAACCAAGCACATCGGAACCGCTCTAATTGCCGATTTTTTTTAATCTCCTGTCTTTGGCTCGACTTAACTTTATTTTCAAAAATTTTTTTTTTTATTCCACGGTTAGGAATTTCGGCTCCAAAGACTGTCACCAAACAAGGGAGTGAAACCGTGTTTTATAGTTATGGTGGATCACATGAAATAGAAAAACAATGACAGACTGGTAACAGATGGTTCCGAGATTCAGAGGTTCGATGGAACTTTACCGCGTTGAGTTTGAGTTGAATTTCATACTTTGTCTCAGACGGATGACTTTAAAACCCTCGAGCAATAAAGCCCTCTTTGAAATTCTTGAGTCATTTTATATTTGGTCCGAGTTCTCCGGTTTCTAAAGATGCAGTACGTTCATTGGAGAGCCTAAATTGCCCGGGAGAGTGAATCGTTGTCTGTCTCTTTATGCGGCCCCGTGATGGAGTGGTGAACGGTGTGCAACTGTGCGGTGAAGCATCGCAAACGCAACTAAATGACATCGGAAAATGAATTACAAATTTGTTTATCATAATCTTTCTTCTCTACATGTTTGCCTTTAGGCGCCATCACATATAGTGTAAAATATTACAAACACAGCTACGCTATGTGGAAGTGTCTTCGGCAATGGGAATTCAGAGGGAGTTTAATTGAGGGGAACAGAACTCCGCAGGGATGAGTTCCTGCTGGCAATGGAAGAGCTCATTTACTCCATGACTTAACAAATTGCACACTACATCTGATGGAAACTTTGAACACTAAGGGCCGGTTATAAATGCTTGATGCCTAGTATGCAATGTTAACTAAGAGCCAGACGGGAATACGAAACAGGAATATTAACAACTGACTCTGGAGCGTGATTGTTAATTCCAATTCAAATTTTCAAAGCGCTGCATCCAAAGTGCCTCCTCTTTAATGTGCAGTGCATTACGTCCACGGCCCATTCGATTGTCAGTAATTGTTTGAATTCATTCATTCATTCACTCATTATCTCTACCGCTTATCTGGAAACTCCCGGGTTGCTGGAGCGTATCCCGGCAGATATTCGGGGCGAGGGGCGGGGTTCGCCCCAGACTACGTGCAGAGACACGCCGTAGTGTCCAATCAAAGTCCTGCATGTTTTTGGACGGTGGGAGGAAAGCGGAAAACCGGGTGAAACCAACGCAAACACGGGGAGAACTTGGACAGGCGGAAGTGCTAACCACTGCGCCACTGTGCTACCCCTGTGTTATATATGTCGTGTGAAATACTACCTTTGTCTATGTAGTAGACTGGATTTTGAATGCGACGGCCTCACCTATCACATTTCGGAGACACAACGGTAACTGACTGCCGTGGATGGTAAAATTCTTCAAGGCACAGAGAATACTTGTCGTGACCTCCTTTTAAGGCATTCTTGTCAAAAATCTTTTCGTGGCAAATTTCTTCCCTTGAAAATTTTTGCACCTGTCATCCGAGAAGCTTCTCTAGTTCGTTTTAGTCAATTGATCTTACAAATTCTTCCTTCTTCGTTCTTTGGGCTTCGGGTAGCACATTTTCCACATATATATTATACCTGCTAGTAGAAAGAAGTGACAAATGAGAGAGCTCCCAGTGATCGGAAAATAAACTGAAAGCCGTGACTTAGTTCCCCATCGGCTGCGGTTCCCTCTTTAACCTCGGCAACATACGTGGTGGATTTCAGGGACATTCAGAGGAACTGTCAAAACATGACAAGGGGGCATCAGATTTGAGCACCCTGAGACGGTTTCAGACCGAAAAAGTTCTTCAGCTGACTGAGCTAAGCATGTGTCTGGCAGGCTGTCAGTCAGGGAGCGTGTACGTTTAAGGATTACAACACAGCTCAGTCTTGGTTGACCGCGGAGACGCTCGTTGTGCCAGCTCGATTGGAAACAACCAAAACTAAGACTTTTTGAGAAAATTAGCAGCGGAGAGGATCTCTCGGGAAAATGGATGTTATTGTTTGACAGATCCTTCGTTTCTATGTCTTATCCTCGTATTAATATTGTTGGTTTTTTTTCAGTAGCTTCAAAAAACATCCAGGGTAAAAAAGCGTCGTTGGATGAAGCTGAAGACCTCCGTGGTGAGTTAATGTACACGAGGAATGAAGCTGTTCGCCGCAAAGAACTTAGAAAATGAGCGATTGTTGTCTCTTAATGAAATCCTCATGACTCACCAGGGGAAAAATGTTTGTAGCCGGACAACCTGACATTTTGTGAGGAAACTTATTTGAAAATATGAGAAAGTATCCTTCTGATTTCAATCTTTGGTAAGAGAACCTGTCTTTGTACCTCGGGTGTCCTTCGGCCTATTATTCCGTCGAGGTCGGTCGGTTATTTCTTGACAAACAAGATACCTCATGCAGAGGAGCTCCATCAGCAGAGCTTCTTTCAAACTTTTTCTTTGCCATTTGCGTCAGATCCGGGGGTCAGAGGGAACTCGCCCAATCCTCCTTTTGTGGAAGAGGAGCCCTGATCTGCCGGTCACAGGGGAAATCAAGTCAAACTTCAAAAGACGCCATTTCAGACACCCTCTTCTAATAGGGTAACTAGAAACTGCTGCTTGACTGGAAACATCTTTCATTACCTACGAGTAAAACCTTCTCTTTGGTGTCACAAAAAATGCAATCTACTAAAGAGCACAGCGCTTGTTGCATAAAACAAAGGAAACATTGTCACTAAAGACAAGAGATGAATTTCTGTATCGTGAACCCGACCGTAAAAAAAAAGTGGTACGAGAACGGAATCTGTAAGTCCAACAACCATCGATACAGAAGTCCATTTCAGACTGTCTGCATTACTACGGCACGAGGACAATTACAGTCCTATCATCAAAATGAAAAGGTATTTCAGTGTGAGGACTTAAATGATGAAACGGTGGTGCTCTGCAAGGATAATCAATGACAAAGCCTTGGAGTCTTGATTGAGAGATTACGTTTACTGTCAAGCACCACCGTAGCACTATGCACTACCCCGTGCACTTCCGGGGCGCCTTAAAAATCAGCCTCCGGCCTAAGCCATGCCCCCAGGCCCTGGTCCCGAGAGGCGAGAGGCCAGGCCCCTCAGTGTCCACCACAAAACCAAATGTACACAAGGGCGACAAACTGAACGACAAACAGAAAAGAAACAAGCGGACTATTTTACAGGATCCGCGTGAGCTCTCGGCTGCACGAGATGCCAGAAAATGTTCAGCGCGACTCGGCGCGGATTCGAGAAATCTACGACGAAAAAGCATTCCTTATTCAATGTACGCTGCGACTGGCATCTGGTGCAACGCGGCTTTCGATTACAGCATTTGGCCGCAGGGCGACCCCTCCCTTCCCCACAACCACCCTACACAAACCCCAACTTGCCCTTCCAATGCAAAACCGAATCCCTTTAATTGAAGATCGAGCGATATACGGCTTCAGCACCAACACCACCTGCAGCCGCAAGAGCCCTGTATATTTATCCGCTGAGCGTATTTGTGGCTACAACAAAATAACATATGAAACAGCAAGAATAAAAACAAAACACTCTTTATTTGCACTTAGAAATAGATTATTAAGGTGCAGCACCAACTGAATGTCACATCCATTGCAACAGAATTGTTTTTCAGACTGACCCCTCTATTCAACCCCTTCCTCAAACCATGTGGAGGAGGTTCTGGAAGGACCCTGCTATGGGGCTCATGTCCTACTTTTGGCTGGTTGAGCAACTTAATGAACGCTTCATTTCTGGTGCTATCAATATCCTTAACTCACAAGATGATTGATGTCAGGCAAGTCAAATAGCGTTCCTGTGGAAAAGTAGCACCGCCCGTGTTTGGTCGGGCGAAGCGAAACCTCGAGTCTGTCGGACAACGAAAGCGTGTAGACTATTTTCGTGGAAAAGAGATGCTCTATGCTGCAGGGCAGAGATGTGTAGGAGTGGCTCATGGGAGCAGAGCCAAGGTGAGTCTAATCTGCACAGCTGTTTGTCTAATTATTATTTCTTTTCATGTGGTAGCATGCTGGGTTTCAGACTACACACACACACACACACACACACACACACACACACACACACAAACACATTTTACACAAAATCATTAAATAAGGGAAAAATAATGATGGTAATGAGACCGTGTGTGTTCGGGGGCATATAGGCAGTTGCATTTCGGGTCGGAGTGGCGTGCATGATCACGAACTAACAGCCACAGCGTGTATAAATCAACAACTATTTTTATACAAAATACTTGTTATCCCAAATGCGCCTCATCTTAGTGAGTCAGATAAATAACCCAGCTGGTGGAGATGATGGGGCGAAATGGGCGGCAGCAACGACCAAATAATGGTGAACTGAATGTAAACTGACCACCTGCTGCTATAAAATAATAGAAGTCCTGCTCATCTTTAAAACTTGGGAGGATCATCTGGATGTTGAGAAAAAAAAAAAAAAAAAAAAAAAAGATGGAAATGACACATTGGCCAGCGCTCACACAGAGCTTTCTTGTGATTGGCCCATTACTTGTGAATCTGTCGGTGACTGGAATGAAAGCGGAGCGGGGGCTGGACGGTCCTGCCGAGGGAAATGAAATCCAAGCGCGCTTGTCAGGCTACATTAAATCCGTCTGGAAGAGCGTTCGCTGGATGGACACTGATGAGCCAAGCGCTCGGATAAAATCCTGGCATCGATAATCTGTAATTTCATACACAAGGATGACAGTTATTCAGATAGTTTCGTGACCTTTCCTGGGTGACATCGCTTTGCTGGCCTTTGGGCAACGTGTCATGCGGCTGTTTTGTTTGTCCACTTCTTCTCTCTCTGCTCCTCCCATCTGTTTCTCTCCTTCCACACATCTGCCCTCCGTGTTCCATCACGCGGCCCTCGCAGCCATCGACTTATCACAACCCAGGATATGAGAGTCCCGCTGCAAACAGCCAGTCCCTGCCGTATCATTGTGCCTTTAACAGCTTATTTATGACCCATGTCTCCGGCCAGAGTGAATCCAGCTCACTCTCTCCCCTCTGTGCATTTTTCAGCCTTCGTAAAACCTACAACAGCTCCTCTGCGTCCGGCGTCCGCCAACCCGCGAAACCGTCGGCGGCTGTTATCAAGTTCGCCTGTCAGCCAGTCGACCGCCGGTCAGACGAGAGCAACAACAAACCCGCCCCACAGCTCCGCTGGACTCCATCCAGGTACTTACCAGTAAATCTTTGTTTCTGGCACTGACACACTGCCTCGTACGCAGCAGATAAGTGGCAGGACCCTTGGATGTTCATATGACCGGTGGAGCTCCAGGCCACGCGGACAGTTTCCATTAAATAGCTGTTTAAAAAGGAAACAGCAGGGAGTTCTAGACTTGTTTAAAGTAAATTACCTGATGAATAAAACGCACTTACCCATCTACCTATTGACAATTTAGATAAACTCATTAGGCCTCGGCAGTTGCATTTGGACCGCATTTATGTCCGGGGACCACGGAAAGAACACAACACGGCAGCCGTCTAATCAGCTGTTAAAGGATGTCTCCTAAATTCCCTCATGCAGTGGAAGCAGCTCTGACAGGAAGCGACAAAAAACATGTGATTGTCCCCCCCTCAATCCTCCCAAACTATGATTTTCGGCACAAAATTGCATTTTTATTGGAATCAAAGGATCGAGAGGAACAGAATAGTCCCCACATAGGCGGGACTACACCAAGGTCATTTGCAGCGAATGCTAGCACTTAAGGCTGCTTCCACAATGGCAAGTGCTGTTTGTGAACACAAAGCAAAGTGGATGATGGCTATTATGAGACAGAACCTTTGCGGATGAATCGCACGGTTTCGCGCGCTCCGTCTTGTGTCATCGCAGACGGCCGATGTGAACCCGCGGCACCGGTGACACCGGTAACACCGAAAACCCTTCCTGCACAAGCACCAAACTGCAGCGAACCAATGTATGCATATGGATGGATGGATGAATGACTTTGATTAACCTCCAAGGGGAAATTAAATTTACATAGCAGCAAGGTACATCAAAATATCAAAATCAAAAATTCTTTAAATTGCCAAGTATTTTACAAATACAAGGAATTTGCTGTGGTTTCATAGGTCCCTCGCGGACAACATGGAATAATCTTTAAATAAAAAAGAAAGAGAAATAAAAGAAAAGGAAAAAAAGAAAGAAGAAAAAAAATGTAAAAAAATAAAGAGAGGAAAAATTTCAATAAAAAAATACAATGGGAAAAATTATGGTCGAAACACACAGAAGTGCAGCAGACTAGATTTACATACATATATTTAATATATGTATGTATCCCACAAATTATAAAAAAAAAGTTAAATTGTGCTGACGATTGATCAGCTTTTTGTTCAATACTAAATACCATGACAATAATGACGACTCCTCGACAGGAGCTGCCCTTTTGCGGCTTTAACAATATTTTGGAAAATTCAACCATACCACAAGACTACGGGGCACACATAGGAATTGTTTATTCATCTATTAAGTTTATGTGTTTACTAACTGGACAAATTCATTCTGATGCATCTGTCCGATTATTTATCCATTTATTCCCCCCCCCCCAAAAAAAAAAAAAATTTATAACTGCAAAAAAAAAAAAAAAAAAAAGAGGGAGAGGGAGACAACTAGGGGACAAACGTATG
>CAAKHD010009299.1:29794-46661 GCA_901007705.1 Fistularia tabacaria | reverse complement strand
TTGTTTTTAAAATCGGGGAAAATATTTCTTTGTCTCTGTCCCCCATTAATAATCCAATTAACCCCCCCCCCCAAAAAAAAAAAAAAATTTATAACTGCAAAAAAAAAAAAAAAAAAGGGCCGGCATGTGAATAGCTCGATAGGGGGAAGACGCACTGACTAAGCAAAGACGCAGTACGCTCGGACCGGGGATTAAGGTTTTAAACTCCCGGGACTAAATGCACCTTGCAGAAATGTGATTAGAGAGAACAGTCACAGTAAGCGGGGCACAGACACAGATGGGAGTCGGTCCTACATGCTCCGGGGCTGATAACATAAGGAAAAACAAGCACCCAGATAGAAAGGAGGTCTGGCACCGGCCCAGACTTAGTGTATGGCGTGGACAGATGGACGTGGAATGGATACCATGACGTGGTTTGAATGAGGACGTGGATCGGCATTTTCTTTATATCCGTCCAATCTTTCCATCGTCGCGGCGACAAGGGGAGGGGGGGGGGGCGGAAGAGCAGATCTTGAATATTCTCGATGAAACACGAGAGAGCTTTCGATTCACAAATCTAAAATGATGCCGACGTTGCAAATCGACCAAGCGTGCATGTTGAAATGGATATGAGCACATCTCGAGCTTCTACGACAACAAGTTGATGAAGAAACAGAGGAGGACAAAAGGGAGGAAAAAAAAGGGACTTTCTGGACCACAGTTAACATTGTCAGTGTTTCCAAGGAAGATGGATATCAGCCTCTGGATTACTCAAGGGCTGCAGGACAGTTACTTCCTAAAAAAAAAGTAGTGGATCTGCTGCTAGAATTATGCAATAATGTAATAAATGTGATGTAATGTTAGAAATAATAATGTTCTGTCGGAGGGGTATGGAAGCCCCTCCAGGAGAACCTGACATGGAAAAAAAAAAGAAAAAAAAGTTTAAGAAGCTTTACTTTAACTTGCTCATCGGCTTCTGGAGGACAAAACCCCGACGCATCGGGAGGACGGAGGCGGGGGTGTCGGTGCAGAAGCCGCCGTGCGCGTCTCAGCCCCGGGGATCGACCCCGGGAAGACACCGATCCGGGATGCGCGGAGGGGAGAAGGGGTTGTGGGGGTGATAATCCACGGCCGATCGGGAGTAGAAACCATGCAGAAATGGCAAGGGAAAGTCGGATCGCCCTGCGGCATGAGTGCGGGAGGGCTGCGGGGGTGGAAGAGACGGAGCTTACCTCCGCCTGAGCCGCCGTCCGCGCGGGGATCGCCGTCCTCATGATGCGCCGCCGCCGCCGCCTCCGCCGCCGCTGCTGCATCCGACAGCATCCGCTGCAGCTATTCCACTGAAGAAGAAGAAGAAGAAGAAGAAGAAGAAGAAGAAGAAGAACAAGAAAGGAAACCACAACACGACGGTCGTGGCCGTGGGCTGACGTCGCGCCTGACGGAGCGGAAGCTGACCAATCGGGCTGTAATCCGATAGACGCCTCGCCAATCCGCTCCGAGGGGGAAAGTGAGCACCGAGCTCGGACAAAGGCAGCACGCTAGATTGACGCCGCGGGAGAATTTCCTGCTCCTCTCGAGTTGCCGATCGATCGATCGATCAATCAATCAATCAATCAATCGATCAATCAATCAATCAATCAATCAATCAATCAATCAATCAATCAATCAATCAATCAATCAATCAATCAATCAATCAATCTGAATAATCATGTACATACATGGTTATAAATAGAATACGAAATTAAAATGATTATAATGATGAATATATAGATTCAATAAATATAAATAGATTAAATATGATAAAATGCTGAGAGCATACATGTATGTGTGTGTGTGTGTGTCAATGTATGCGCATGTGTGTGTGTGTGTGTGTGTGTGTGTGTGTGTGTTAGGTAAGTATGTGTAAGTATGTTTATATGGATGTATATGTGTGAAGGCATCTACGTATGTATGCATGCGTGTATTAATGTGTGTCTGTATGTTTTTAATATATGCATGTGTAAGTATGGATGGATGGATGTATACATGCATGCACACATGTGTTTATGTGTGTATGTATGTTTGTAGATATGGATATATATGTATATGAATGTTTGCATGTATGTATGTATGTATGCGTGCACGTGTGTGTATGTATGTTTGCTTGCATGTATGACGGTATGTATGTTTGTATTTATGTGTGCTGTTTTTGTTGTATTTATGTTGATTTTTCATCATATTGTTTATGTAACTTTTGATAACTGTTTTTATTTTAACTATTTCCTAACAGTATATTTATATATACATATGTGTATATATGTAAGAGTGAATGCATTCATGTATGTGCGTGTATGTGTATACGAATGTGTGTATTTTGTGGATCAGTGATCAAAAGAAGTAACCGGAAACTCCATTTAGCTTGATTTTGATACACAATAAAAACTAAAATTTGTTTTTACTACAAAAATGAATGGGATTCGAATTGACAAAATGTTAAAACCAAGACATGTAACCTACTTTGGTATAATTACCAAATATTTGCATATATATATAAAAATATACATTATACATTATTATATTATATTATATTATTACATTATTATATTATATTATATTATATTATATTATATTATATTATATTATATTATATTATATTATATTATATTATATTATATTATATTATATTATATTATATTATATATATATATATATATATAAAAAACATATATATATATTATTTTTTTTTTTGTGTGTGTGTATGTGTGCGGCTGTTGGCCCACATACAACACACAATAATCCTATTTGTGTTGCTTCTTTAAATATCAGCTGGTCTCGGAGTGCTGATGTACGCTGTGGGTACTTCCTGACACCTTCAGAGGAAAAAGGACATTGAGATCCATCTTTTGTCCGGAATTTCGTGACAGCGTGCTCATCTGTTGACCATCCACGGCCAGGAGCTCCGGGAGGACGAGCGCCTTGTTTGGTCACAGGTCTATTTTGGGTGGCAGTAAAATTAATTTAAGGCGTCCCGGGGCTCGTGTTCCACATGCATGAGTTTGACCTGTCTGTCAATCGTTTATTACCTTTTTAATCCCAGTTTCTTGCTTTCAAATGGAAACCAGGCAAAGGAGCCCCCGGGGGGCGGTTCAAGCCTCCAAAGAAAATTATATGGATGAAGTGAAAGATACCATGTGACTTCCTGCTGTGGGCACTCACTGCACACTTGATAAACTCTTGAGATTCACGTTTCACACACAAATAAATAAATAGATAAGTGATTTAAAAAGGCTTTAAATGACTTTGCTCAGAGAAAAATGAAACAATAAAATCTTTTATTGCCTTCAGGTCAAGGATAATGTGAGTGAACCAGCCTGACATTTTGAAAGAATCAGGAATCTACTTGTACAAGGTAAAGGTAAAATAGTCAAATCGAAAAATATCCCTCGTTTCAAAACACTTTTGTAAAACACAAATTTCCGATACAACCTTGTTTTTTTTTTTTTTACCAATTAAAGTGTTCATATTAAATACTGTAAGATATCATGTACAAAACAACTCAGTGTTCCTTCTATTTGTCTGCACACCAGGTGCTAAGAAAGGAAAATGTAAAAATGCTTGTATATAGAAAGATATTAGACCCGATAAAATAACACAGCGGTTGACATTGAGAGTATTTCGGTACAGGAGCACAGAGGCAGAATTCAGGACCGGGATGAAGGAGAATGAAGAAATGGAAGTGATATCGGGGTTTTTAAAACTACAAAAACCAACCCAGAAACTACAGGAACAATTCAGTGAAGCTCATTTGAGCTGCAGCTGGAAGCTTAAATCCGCCGCCCCGCCGTCTCTGGTCCCGCCGACGCTCAACGTGCCAGATATTGGTGTTAGAGGAAAAAACATTTGGGACATTAATTCCAGCAATTCAAATTGTCTTTTTGCCAAAAGTTGATTGGAGCGAGTGTCAGATTTTGAACAAAGTGACTGCTGATCACCGAAGGGACATAAAAATGCGATCACTTGAAAAACAACAAAAAAAAAAAATGGAAATAAAACTGAAGTGCAGATGGGATTGAAGCTGTCAGTTCAGGGCACACCGGCTCATGTCTACATCCACTTCCACATTATTGATCCTTGGACTTACTTTTCCACTCTGCTTCACATGCCATCAACGAGTATTTACATCATTTCTTCCAGAACACAAACTTTACATGCTACGCTTTCATCCAAATCACTGTCAGCCAACATACCTACGGGGCGATCCTTCGCCGGAGCTCATTCTTTTCTGGACTGAACTTGCCTGTTGACTTTCTCTAAAGGACACTTCTGGGAACGGTCTGTGCAGATTTTCTGTGTTGATGCTTTGTCGGCTTCGGGGAATTACTTCGCGGGGGCCACTGTGGTTTCGCTAGCTGAATGTCGTCCTCTATTTTAAAAGCTTTCTTTGGGGACTCAGCCTGGGGAGGCCAGACTATTGATATTTTGTTGCTATGCGGTTTACTCTCATCAAATGTTTTTGTCATGGCATTCTCGCCACTGTGTGCTCTGTCCCTGTCTACTGAGCGTAGGCTGCTTGTCGAATGTCTCCATTCAAGTTTCTCATCAGAGGGGATGGGTCCACTGCTTCCTGTGGGAGGCTTCTGTCCAAGTCCATTATCTGAGTTGCCTTTGGACTTGAGGAGCTGTTTGTAATGGTGCAGACAATAGAAGTGTCCGTGGAGAGAGACGTAATTTCCCAGGCTGCAAGAGAAAAGGGGAATCTCTCAATGATCACTCTTCCGGATCAAACTCAAGTAGACGACTACTTCTTGTATATTTAAGGAGATGCCTGACTTGGGACTTTAAATTAAGGACCACTTTACCTTAATTTATTTCTGCAGTGCTCACAGCAGAAACAGGACTTATGGTATTTTTTTTTGTCTACTATCAGAGCGTCCATCGGGTAAACCCTCCTCCAGCATACTGTGCAGAGCTCCGACTTGGGTACTCGAACCTGTCGGAACAAACACATGCGGGACTGTCAGTTTTCACCTTAATTGCCGTCGTATTTGGGGCTTTCACACCGCAGCAACGACGCCAATTTCTCTCGTTGTACCTACAACTGCGACTTGTGCAGAAAACCAATTTCGTCACAGTCTTTACTCTTTCATTTTATATTCCACAGAACGTGACTGGAGAAACCCTCCGTGAACACTCATGCATGCACAACTGTCCATGCACCTCTCAAATGCAGACTTGGTGATTTCCACACCGAATACCCGCGTCAGTGTGCAGGGTAGGTCGAAGTCCCGAGTCAATACTTGCGATATCCTGCACAGTTCGCAGGGCCTTTATTGTGTACCGCTCAAACTGTTCGACAAACTTGCCGAAAAGCCCACGATTGACAAATTAAGTTGCGTTCAAGTTCATGGGCGTATATCAAACCATGTAAAGTTGGCTGTCAGTTCAACAGCCCTCTGAAAACCATAGGATAATGTATATAGTGTCCTTACCTTCTAAAGAAACTATAAATTCCAGCAAGGACGTGGGCTAGCAGGCTGTAGTGGCGAGCGTGATAAAGCCTGTGCGTTGGCTGATATGAACTTTACAACTCAACTGTACTTTTGTAAAATGTTCAAACACTTCACTACATCTGCATTCCCGTCAAGCATCAGGGTCATTCTCACGAGAGTACATTCTGAAGTTTGCGTTACACCATACATAGAACAGAATATCAGCAAAATATCAGCCAATTTACCAATGTCTTTCTGAATATACTCCCAAATACTTCCTCCGAGCTTGTGGTAAAACATGTTAAACAAAAATTTGGCTATGACTAGTCTTTTATTCTTTAGATTAATTTTTGTTCTGTTTATTTTATTTTATTTTATTTTATTTTATTTTATTTTATTTTATTTTATTTTATTTTATTTTATTTTATTTTATTTTAGTTTATTTTAGTTTATTTTAGTTTATTTTAGTTTATTTCATTTTAGTTTAGTTTATTTCAGTTTATTTTAGTTTATTTTATTTTAGTTTAGTTTGGTTTATTTTATTACAGAAAATCCATCAAAGTCCATGCTATGCAGCACTTGGGAGCATTTCGTTCAAGCCATTCATGCTCAGTCCATGCTACCATTTTCTCTTTTTCATGCTGTTGCATTCTTTACCAGAGGAGATCGTCCTTGTCTGGTGCGACACCAGTTGCGATGTCACTTCTTCTGACACGGTGTAGCCCAGGCTCTTGAAAACCGTCTCACTCTCATTCCATGTTTTGTGAAAATTCCTCAGCAATGCATCAGTGGCATCTTCAGCAAAGGTTTCCGTCGGCTTCACCGCCGCAGATTTCCTTTTAACCGCGTCGGCGTAGGAAAAGGGAACCCGCTGCGTTGACACACTCATCCCAGAGACTGATGTCCTTGTTCCAGTGACCTTGTTGCCAAACTCATCAAAGTTTGAGAAATTCTCTGTGACTTCGCTGGTCTCCGAGAACCCTGACGGTTCGACTGCCACGGTTTGCGTCTCGTATCTCTGAACCGGGATGGGAGTGCTCCGCCGCGAGCCCCCCTTCGCCTCTGGAGGACTCTCTGGCCTTGCGGTTTCTGCCGCCGTGTCGCTCAGGGTTGACGTCAGCTGCTCATCATCCCTTTCCTCCTCCGTAAAAGAGAAACTCTGCTCATTCAGATCAAAAACATCCTTCATCGCCCGTATGCCCAAACTCTCCGGTCCCCGTTCAAGAGTGTCCGCCCTGTCTCTGCTCTCACTGTCCCGGTGAATCCGTGGCCCGTGCTCTTTTCCCGTCAATGTTTTCCTTTCTGATGACTCAAATCTGTTAACAAGACTGGACAAGTCTGCCTTGGGAAGCTCGTCCTTTTCCTGACTCGGGATTTCTTCCCCGCTCTCCTCCGTATCCGGGCCCAGTCGTTCGGGAATGGCAATGGGCTCCTTCCGCACGTATGTCTTATTAATTTCAGCCCGTTGAGCCTCTTCGAAAAACTCCATCTTTTCTCTTACGGATGCAAAGGAGAGCTCGGATGCATCCGAGTCCTCAGTGGGGTCAGGGAGATTCTGGCACAGTTGCGAGTGGCTCTCAGACTTGCTTTGCATCTCACTTGTGTTCAAACCCTCTGAAATATCCCACTGGTCTTTTTCTACATATGAGGAGTCTGCATCTGCCGGGTGAACCTCCTTTCTACGCGTTTCCGTCGTTCCGCCGGCCTCAATGACCTGCGGGTCAATTTTGATCTGCTGATGAAATGACGCCGGGGCCTCCACGATCTCTGATTTCTTCTCTGAGATTTGTGGCGCCGGCAAAAGCGGCGGCGGGGTGACGCCGCGCGACAGCTTGGCTGTCGTGTCTTTGAGGCGAGCTAAATTTTCCGCCCGGTCGAAGGTCGGGGAAGGTGTGATCCTGGTGATGCGGGAGGTCGGGGTGTCACATCTGCGCGGCGGCGGAGTGGGAGGGGTGGACGGCCTTTGGAGCAGGGTGGGTGACGGAGTGACTCTTTGGGGCGAATCAGTCCTCCGGGTGGATTCGATGGTGATGAATGTTGGCGAGGGAGGACGTGCTCTCAGGGACGGCGACGGCGCCCGCAGGTCGGCGGACTTCATCCGCCCGGTGTCTTTTTTCTCTTTTTCGTTCAACGCCTTTTTCTTGGTTTTGTTTTCAACTTTCGCGGAACCAATGCTGATTTTGGAAATTCTCGGGCCACCGGATTTTTCGGACAGGGACTCGGATTCGTGCTTCTCCGTCGTCTCATTGGCCGCGCCCTTGGATGAAACCGTCAGCCCTTTCTTCTTTTCGCAACCCTTCTGAACTGCTTTTTGTTGCTGGGAAATCTGCTCAGATTTGCTTTGCGTGCTGAAGCTTTCTTTCTTCACTCGAGTTTGTTCTTCTACTACGCTTTGGATTTTGGAAACTACCACTGCATCCTCAGGGAGGGTCGTTTTTTCAGATGCGGCAGTTTTGATTTCGATCATCACCGCCTTGGATTCCGCGGCCGTGTCTTTACTCTGACCTGACTGCGCACCTCCTTTGGATTTTTTCGACTTCTTCTTCTTCTTTAACGGAACCGGTGTTTCTGGTTGGCTGTTGGGCACGTTGGCGGTAACGGCAGGGCCGTCAGGAGGTTTGCTCCCCCGGGTTGACTCTGTCTTCACTTCTGTGGGCTCGATGATCGCTGTAACCTCGCTGGCTCCTTTCATTTCCACCAGTTTCTCACTCTCTGCCTGCTTTTCTTGCCTACTGTTCTTTTTTGCCTTTTGAGTCGCTTTACCTGTTTTTACATTCGCACTGGTTGACGCCCTCTCAGGTTCCAGCGCCTGACTGTGGCCTTTCTGCTGACTCCCCGCTGGAGCGCCTTCAGTTTTCTTTTTCTCATCACGCTCTATTTTCGATACCTTTATTTTATCATCCAAGGAGACTGTTTCCTGTTTGAGGGACCGATTCTTTGTCTTGTTCTCAGCATGTGATTTCGTTGAATCGATACTGTCCTCTGTTGTTTCAGATCTCACCGTTTTAACAAGACTCTTTGCGGAATCCACAACTATTTCCTTTTTCCTTTCAGACTTTTTGGAGGTTTTTGTTTTCAGACTTTTTGAATCTCTCTTTTTATCGTCAGTCACTTCTCCCGTCGTTGCAAACTCAGTGACGACATTCTGGACTTGGTCAGGCACAACGGACCGAGCGGACTTTTTGGACGAGACGGTTTTCTGAGTAATCGTCTCTTGCTTCATGGATGAGACTGACGAGGTTGTCTGGACGGAGATCACCTGAGAGCTCACTTTGGAAATGGTTTGCTTTTTAGCGGACGACATAATGGCGGAATCCGTGAGGATTTTCTCAGGACTTGCGCTTTGGTCGGTGTATCGAATGACAGCCCGCTCGAATCCATCGCAAGATAGGGAGTCCAGCTGACTGTCCAAAGCTGCATTTTCATCTCTGGCCTGCGTGAGAGAAGGTGTATTGTCCCTTGACTGCTTTAGATCTGGAGTTGGAAGGATTTCAACAACACTGGTAACGGACTCCTGTATGTGAGCGGGAGTTGGAGTGGTCGGTGGTGTGTATTCCTCTCTCAGCTTACGGTACTTTTCCTCTGCTTTTATCAACGGGGTGTTAAATTTGCTCATTTTGCTTCTCGTACCCGGAGGAGGGGATGGCGGAGGGGTGAATCTCACAGGTGAAGCGCGGACTTTGTTGAATGGCAGCGGCGATACCGGCGGAGGAGGGGCATCCCACGAGAAGCTTTTTGATGCATGTGTTGTAGTTCTCGCTTGATTTTGGCTGGTTTCCACAACCATCTCGACTGTGACCTTTTCCATTTCGGCTTTGGGCTCCAGCTTGGGGACGGGACACAAAGCTGGAGCCTTCACTTTCTTAACTGTCATCTTTTTCGCTGTTGCAGGCGAGGGAAATGTTCCCTGCGCTGGCATGCTTTCCAGTTCTTGCAGAGATGGGGGCGGTGGGAGGAAATCCTGCTCGCTGGAGAGCGGCGGCGTTGGCGGCGGGGGAGGAAGGTGATCGATGTCAGAGTCAACAGAAGGAGGAGGAGGAGGTGGAGGAGTAGGAGGAGGAGGAGGAGGAAGGTCAGGGTCTTGCGCAGGTGGAGGTGGAGAAGGGAGAGGCAGATCAGCCTCTTGTAATTGTGGTTTAAGGATGTAATCGTCGGTTTCCACTTTGGTTTTATCTGATTTACTCACGGACTTTGACTTAGAGCCTAGATTACGGAACTCAGTTTTCAACGTTTTGATACCGTGACTCTGGGTAATAGTTTTATGCTCCACAACTGTCTTTGACCGCTCGGTGGACTGCACCACAGAGCCGGACTTTGTCTGAACGACTTCACCGGCGACAGAATGATTTTCCGACTTCTCGACGGAATTGGCCGTTTTGATCTTTTGTATGTTCCTCTGCGAATCAGAGGTCAGATTTTTAACCGGAGGCCTCTGCTTCACTCTCACCCTCCTGTAAGCCCCCATCCTGACTTTGGAGGTTTCTCGCTGGGCCGTCTCCAGCAGAGATTTAATGGTCCCTTTGACGTCTCCCTTGATCACCTCTTCCTTCTCCGGCGCTGTTTGTTCCTGTGTTTCGTACAAGGACCTGATGGACATCTTTACGTCGCCCCTCGCGTCGTCTTCCAGGCTTGAGCGCCTGTGCGTTTGTGGCGAAGGCGGAGGCTCCAAAAACAGCTGAATCGTTCCTCTCACATCTCCCTGAACATCTATCTCCTGTTGACACGTTCTCTTCTCACCGGAGGAGTCTTGGAGACATTGCAAGGCTGTTTGAATATCACCCTTCACAATTTCTTCCTTCTCCACTTCCCTCACGGTTTGCTTTGCCATCTCCAGAGACTTCAGCGTAGCCTTGACATCCCCAGCAACTAAATCCTCCACGGCAGCTTCAACTCTGGAAGTTGTTGATTCCTCCAGAGATCTCAAAGCCCCTTTGATATCTCCGGGAATGATATCTGGCTTCTCCACCTCCTTGTGTCGATTCTGAGCTCTCTCCAGGCTGCGCAGTGTTTTCGGTATGTTGCCTTTCACCACCTCCTCTTTGGTAACCACCGCTGTTTGGTTCACTGATTCAGACAGGGAGTTCAAAGCGGCTCTTAAATCACCCTTGACTATCTCTTCCTTTTGGAGACCCTCCAAAGAGACAGCGGGCTCCGACATGAAAACTCTCACCGCTGTGTGAACGTCCCCGGGGACGATGTCCTCCACCGTGCGCTCGATTTGCGCCTGACTGCGACTGAGGATGACCTTGGTGGCCTTGACGTCGCCCCCGATGATCTCCTCTTTTTCCTCTTCCTCGGGCGCCGTTTCATCGGCTTCTGAGTGGAGCTGTTTCAGATAACCGAGCGCCCCTGATTCGATACACGTCGAGTAAAAGTTCACGTTCCCCTTTTCCGTTTCATCCACCATGATCCTGTTCGTCAGATCTGCCTTGTCCGTGGTGGACAGTCTGTGAAGAGCACTCTTTACGTCCCCGTGTACGATGTCTTCTTTTTCAACAGAAATGCTGTCTTCTTTATTGAGAAGGGAATATATCGTCATCTGGACGTCTCCTTTCTCATCCTCCTGGATGAGTATTCCATGTTTGGCCGATCCGTCATCGTTGAAGAGGCTCTTTATAGCTTCCTGAATGTCACCGCGTAATATTTCCTCCCTTTCGATATTGCCGTCTCGCTCGCTGCTGAACAGCTGCTGCACCGTTGAACTGATGTCACCCTTCTCCTCCGAGTTGATAACTACCTGACGCTCCTTTTTCTCCTGCTTGTTTAGCAGGTTCATCATGATGGTTTGTAGATCCCCTCTGATGACTTCCTCTCGCTGGATCTCCGGAGCGTGCTGGTTCATGAGCTGATACTTCGCCATCCTCACGTCTCCTATTTCGTCGCTCTCAATGAGTATACCTTTGGATTTCACCATTTTCTGACTGTAGAGCTCTTCGAGTGTTCCCCGAACACTTTTGCCCAGGATCTCGGTCTTCTCGATGCGCGACTCGTTAAAGTCGTCAATGGGAGTCGTTTCGAAGAGCCACGTTGTTGTTTTTACGTCTGCCTTGGGGATTTCTTCTTGATGAACCGTCGCGTCCTCGTCTACCTCCTTGATGTGATCGAGAGGGTTTTTCTCAAAGAGCCAGACCGAACTCTTAACGTCTCCCTTTGCGACCTCCTCCTGTTTCACGGTTTCAATCAGATTCTCTGAGCTCATACTTCTTATTTTATCAATGGACTGGGTTTCGAATCTCCATTTCGCCATCCTGACGTCTCCTTTTTGTATTTCACTCACACTTACCGTTTTCACCGATCGCTGTGACAGCGTGTCAGACTCGAAGCGATGTTTATTCATTCTAACGTTGCCCCCCTGAATGTCCTCCACCGTTTTCATCAGAGTCTTGTCCTCGTCCGAAATCCTATCGAGAGGTTGCGTCTCAAATTTCCACTTGGCTGAGGTGACGTCCCCTTTTTGCACATCCTGCTGTGTGACAGATTTTATGATGTAAACCTCATCGGTGCGGCTGATAGCGTCAAGTGGCTTGGTTTCGAACAGCCACCGAGTCCCGACCACGTCTCCACGCGTTACTTCTTCGCTCGTGACGGTGGTCACCTCGTGGTAGTGGCCCTCTTTGTCCTGAATCGCGTAAAGGGGCTGGGTTTCAAACATCATCGTGTAATTCCTCACATCGCCTTTCTCGTCCTCGTCTCGGACGATCTTTTGATCGACTGCCGAATCGGGGTCCGATTCCGAGTTTGACTCTCGAATTTGATCCAAAGTGTACGTCTCAAATATGAATCGGCCTTTGTCTACGTCTCCGCCGTGAATATCGATGGCCGTGCGCTCTCTCGGAGAATCCTCGTCACGAATGGCGTCCAAAGACTGGTTTTCGAAGAGCCATTTGCAGTTCACCACGTTCCCCCTCTGAATGTCTTCCGTCTGAACCCTCTTGAGACTCAGCATCGCCTCTTCGGACGTGGAGGTCATGATATCGGATGTGTGGTTTTCGAAAATGTACTTCATCCTCGACACATCTCCAGATGCGATGTCTATCTCGGTGACGCGCTTAAAGGAGTCGGCCTCCTCCCCCGAGAGGTTCTCCAGTTTCTCCGTCTCGAAGAGGAAACGAGTCGTGCTGACATCTTTTCCTTGTATGTCCTCTTGGTTCACCGTGCACTTCTTCAAAATCGTTTCCGTCTCGTCGCGGATGGTATCAAGCGCCCGCGTCTCGAAGAGCCAAGTGCACGTTTTGACATCTCCTTTTGTCACTTCCTCAGATTCCTTCTCGCCCCGCAGGTCAACTTTTTCGTAGAGCGCGTCCATCGGTTGCGTTTCAAACAGCCACTTGCAGGTTTTCACGTCGCCCTTCGTGACATCCACGGTCCGATCGACGGTTTCCTCGTCTTCGATATTGCTGAAATACTTGATAGCATCGAGAGGCTGAGTTTCAAACAGCCACTTTGCCGTTTTCACGTCGCCGGACTCTATTTCTTCTTTGCATATGCCTTTAATAATCTGGTACTTCTCGATGCTTTCGTCGAACTGGTCGATCGGTCGTGTTTCGAACATCCATTTGTACGTGGTCACGTCTCCTTTCACCACCTCTTCCCGCCGCACCGTCCTCACCTCGTGGAAGTGGCCCGAGCTGTCCTCCATGGCGTACAGGAGGTTGGATTCGAACAGGTTTTTGTTCGATATCACGGACCCCGTCGTCACCCCCTCGATTAAAATCTTTTGAGTTTCGTCGATTTTGCTCAGATCCGTGCTCTCGAAGATTTGTTTGTAGTTCGACACGTCCACCTTGTCAATTTCCTCCAGGTCAACGGTTCTCACGACCTCCTTCCTTTCCTCTCTTATCTCCTCCAGGGGTTGGCTCTCGAACCGCCATTTCTGATGTCGCACATCTCCCCTCTCCTCATCGAGCGCAGCTCTCTTCTTCAGTTTTCCCACCTCCGCGAGCTCCTTCGACTCCTCGGCCGGAGCCGTTTCAAAGTAATGTCTGGCCGAAGTCACATTTCCTGCGATGATTTCCTCCCTTGACGGGGGCCGAGCATTGGAGTCGTCTTTTAAAGTGTCCATCGGCTGGGTCTCAAATACCCAGCAGTTCTTACGGACATCTGCCTTGCAGCTCGTGCCGTCCTCTTGCGTGAGGTCGTCCTCGACATTCACAGTGCGAAGAATTTCTTTCTTCTCGTCCCTGATGTGCTCGAGAGGTTGACTCTCAAAGCGCCACTTCTGATGTCTCACATCGCCTCTTATTTCCTCATTTAGGGCTCCTTTTTTGAGTTTACCAACATCAAGTAAATTCTTACTCTCAACGCTCGGGCCGTTTTCAAAAAAATGCCTCGCTAATCTGACGTTGCCTCCAATAATGGCTTCGACAGACTGAGGTCTGGCATTTGAATCATCCTTGAGTGAATCCATTGGCTGGGTTTCAAACACCAGGCAGTGTTTGCGCACGTCGGCTCCTACTACGTCCTCCTCCATTTTTGAGCTTTCCAGCTCGCCGAGAGATTTCAGCGTCTTTATCTCAAACAGCCACCTGCCCCAGCCTCCTTTGTTGCTGTCCTCCATTGACAGACTGCACAGAAGTTTCAAAGTGGACGGCTCCCTTTCGGCCAGATCAAGAGGCTGGGTGTCAAAAAGCCAACGGGAAGCAATGGAGTTCTCCAATTCCGTCTCGATTTTGCGTACAGACTTGATCTCCAGCATTTGGCTCGACTGTCCCATGATTGTGCATTTGAACTGAGTGTCGAAAGTGCTCGTCACGGTTTTCACCTCGCCGTTTATTTCCTCCAACACCGTCCTCAAGGTCAGCAGGCGGCTCTCGTCAATTGTCTCGGTGTGTCCGAGGCTCTCCATGTACCTGTTGTCGATCATGTAAATGGTGGAGTTTCCGTCCTCTTCTGTGAACACGATCTCTTTGGTTAGCTCCTCTTCACTACGCATTTTGTTCAGACTGTCCATAGTTTGGGTTTCAAAGAGCCATGCGGCTGCACGGACGTCTCCTTTGCTACATTTGTTGAATTTGTTCTTGTATTCTGTAGAGATGGTGTTGTTTGAAGCCAGCTGATCCACCGGCTTGCTCTCGAACATCCACGCCGTGCGCCTCACGTCTTTCCCGAGAATCATTTCTTGCTCACTTATTTTCCTGTTTTTTTCATCCTCATCGGGACTTTCATCCCTGATTGAATCCAGCGGCTTATTTTCAAACATCCAACGCATCGTCTGCACCTCCCCGGGCAGAATCTCTTCCCATTCCACATCTTCATCGTTGATATCATCGGGGATCCCGGTGTCGTCCTCGTACATGCACGCTCGGCTCTCCGTCAGATTGTTTTCGGTCTCCTCGTAGTCGCAGTAATATTCCTTTTCAATATTTTTACGGACTTCGGGATGGATGTGCTTGTAAAGACGTTTCAGCTCGTTCGCCCGCCTCTGTTTAAGGTAAGCCTCTTTGTTGAGTGGGTACTTCTGGAGATTTGCCGGTGCTAGAGGCTCCAGTTGGTAATGGCTCTCTAAAATATTTTCACCGTCTGATGACATTAATAGTAAGTCCGGTGGCGGGGGAGGGAGATAGTCAGAGTCTTCAGCCGGTGGGGGCGGAAAGTCCTCGAAATCCATCTCTGCAGCCTCGCTTGCCTCGGTTGCTGATATTTCACACAGCTCATTCGTCACTGTGTTGTTTTCTGTCTTATTTGAAGACCACTTAGATTGACTGATGTCACGTCCGATCTTTTAAAAGAGCAAGAGTGATATTGGTGGATAAGTACCGCGAAGCCCCTCACCTTACGCTGAAAGTAAAACCTGACCCTACGGTAAGACTTCCATTGTTAAAATATTAACAATGGAGAACATCTGTTGGTTTGAGGTTCACTGTACCGTGTGAATGATGTAAGTGATATACACAGAGCTGGCCCTGCCCAATGTGGCACCCTGGGTGAGATCCTCATCTACGATTCATATACGCTTAGAAAATTGCTAGATTTGTTTTTACCATTGTCTTTAATATCCAAGATAACATGTCCTCCAATCTGCGTACACCCAGGTACAAATAAAAAAAAAAAATCTGAAATATAATATAAGTAGCCTTACCCCAAACCAAAAATCCTGTAAACAAGTGCATTGATAATTATAATAATATAATATATATCATACATATGATAGAATATATATAATAATACATAAACAATTCCCCATTCATGGGATCATTAGATTCCATCTTATCTCACATTATAGATAATAATTCCAATAATACCAGTTTGCCTACTGTTGGGCCAGCTGGCTCTGGATATGCGGCTCCTGTTAGTAAAACCCTGAGTGACAGAGTTCAACAGCTTTGCCATCAATAGCTTTAAATTCTTTCAATTGTACCGATTTAATTTAATTTTCAAACGTTACCTTAATTGGTTTATGTGCCGCAGCCTCTTCGATTGTTCTCTCAAAGCGGTCCCTTAGTTCCTTTGTGGTGTATCGGGGAAATTCTTCTTCTGCAAGTTAACGCAGATATAAATTCAAAGGCTGTCCTTGGAGCGCACATTGCAGGTTATAGAAAACGGCGAGCAGCGTTTTACCTTCATTCTCATGGTTTTTGTAGCTTGGATCCAAGTTACTGTCATTGTACGATACCTGCGTGTTTCAAAAGAGACAATGCACGATTGTGTCGATTAAAAAAAACGAAAAAAAAAATCATGTATTTCTTTTTCTCCCTGAAAAAAAGGGAGTTTGTAAACATGCATTAGCAACATAAATCTAACAGTAGCTCGTAAAGTCACGCACACGACAACATACCATTGTTTCCTGGTTGATGTTTATCTGCTGACTGCCTGGGAAAGCCTGCCTGGCGCCACTTGACACTGTGACCTCTGAGTTTGACATTTCCTTTGAACATAAAGACAGTGGTGATTACATAGAGAAGGAGAATGCATCCGCACGTCTGTGACTGTGTGTGAGTGCAAATGCCACATATAGCTGTAGCTCTTTGCATGTCTTTTTGTGCGAAGGGTCTAATGAAGTGTCGGTTGCAAAGTGTGTGATCTGCTGAAGGTCGCAGGGATGCTCGGATGTGGAGTGCGAATTGCAGCTGTGACCTTTCCTGCATTGCAGCACCCTGTTATATCTTACAAAGAGCTGACCTCTTTCTCCATGTATGAATATATGTGTGTATGTGTGTTGGTATGAATGTATGTATGCATACATTAAATAAGTATTTGTGTTTATGTATGTATATGTATAAATGTATGTATGCATATTTGTGTGTATGTATTGATGAGATGAGATGCACTCTAATGATCCCACGGTTGGGAAATTGCTTAGCAGCAGAAGCAAAACATACAAGGGCCAGGCTGTGACAAGCTTAAAAAAAAAAAAAAAAAAAAAAAAAAAAAATTTTTTATAAATTTTTAATTTTAAAATTATAAAATAAAATTTTTAAAAA
>CAAKHD010009299.1:7559-29774 GCA_901007705.1 Fistularia tabacaria | reverse complement strand
CATTTTTGGTTGTTTTTATTGATGAGATGAGATGCCCTCTAATGATCCCCCGGTTGGGAAATTGCTTAGCAGCAAAAGCAAAACATACAAGGGCCAGGCTGTGACAAGCTTAAAAAAAAAAAAAAAAAAAAAAAAAAAAGATTTGATATAAACTCTGAAGTGTAAAAGTATAAAGTATAATCTTAAAAAAGAGATTATACTTCATACTTTTACATTTATGTATTGTGTATGTATTATGTATTATGTATTGTGTATATTATGCGTATGTATATATGAATATGCATGCATAAGTTTATAAGTATGTATGTATGTATGTATGTATACATTATGTGTATTAGTAAGTATGTGTATGTGTGTTATACATGCGTATGCATATAAACATGTATGCATATGTGTGTGTATGTTTGCATGCATGTGTGCATCTGTGCATGTATGCATGTATCAGTCACAGTCCTTTTTAGGCCTTGCTTGAACGCAAAAAAAAAAAAGGTTAGCTTTTTCGTTTCGTTTTTTAACATGTGGTTGACTCACAACAGCATCGGAGTTAAAGCAGGGTCGGGGTCAGGAGCAAAGATGCCAAGCTCTTCACCTTTCATATCACAGAGTAAGGGACATTGTTTTGTGAAGTTCCATTGACAGAAGCACTCCAGCATGAATATCATGAAATTGCCCATCAGGCTAACATGAACCCTGTTAAAATGTCAAGTGTTTTTTTCCTCTTAAACCCGCACACTTTGCCAAAGAATTTGTGTAAAATGATCTAATACCAGCCTCTGTGTTAATGACCAGCCCATATGCACTTTACCTGCAGGGTCTTCATGCATCGCTGCTTGATAGATAAGTGCGATCGGGAGCCAATTTTTTTTTTTTTAGAAATCTTCCCCGCTTTTTGATCGAAAGCATGTCATTCGCCTTCATGCTCATGCAATAGGAAGGTGATTTCAAAACGTGCCCTTATACCTGCACGCTTCGATGATGAAAATGGTACTGGGTTACATGTGATGTTGCACTTTCTTCAAATTGCCTCCTCACACTTGCAACCCCCCCGGGTAGAGAGCACACCTCTGATTCTTCCATGACCTAATGAAGCAGGATATATCATTTTCTACCCCCGCTTTGAAATTATCTGAAATCCCTAACTTGGTGCTTAACGGACGCGATTCGTCCGGCAAAGAAGCTTTGAACGCCGCCGTTAAATGTGCTGCAGCCAACACGGCGCTGGATGTCTCTCTCCCTCGGTTGGCTTGCACAAGCATTTACGCTCACTTCAAATACACAACACATTACGCTTGTGTTTACTGTGAAGTGTGCGCTAACACACAGAGACCTGGCAAAGGAGAGCCAACAATGATGCCCAACAAGGGCTGCTCTGCACTCCTACTCTATTTATACATCCCCTGCTATATGTAGGCTAGCTGCCCCCCTCTCCCGCTGTTAAAGTGTCATCACCTCAACTAATTCTGGGCGAGAACACCCAGGAGAACAGTGACAACAACCCTCCTCTAAAAGAAAGGAACTAGCCGAAAAAAAACCCAATGCTGATGAATAGAACCCAAACAAACAGGTTTGATGGAAGATTCAGGATGATCATAAAAGTGTTTGGTTCCGCTGCCCCTCAGACGCATGCACGAGTTCGGGTACCCCGCTCGCGTTGGTGTGGTCAACTGCCTGGTACGCGGCCTCGGTGGGACGACCCTCAGAACGGATTCGGCTCTTTCGCTTAAAATGTTTCGGGGAAGTCCTGCTTCGCTTCAATCTTCCAGCAGCCGTGGCACAAAACAGCCAGGAAACTATGAAGTGGGAAAATAAACAGATCCTTGTGATATCTTTTTTTTTTTATATATACGTACGTAATGGTTTGATAAAGTGGCAACACAAAATATGTACAGCTGTGTATTTCGATGACCACCTGGGACTTGTAAGTATTACAATCCAGTCCCACTTGGCAACAGTTGAGAGATGATTCTTGACAAAGGCATCTGGAGCTAACATTAATTTGAATCTTGAGTTGTATTTTAATGTCCTCAACGGCCTATTTTTTTTTTATGTTAAGAATAGAAATCTGCGGGGAACCCGAGCGTCCCAACACAGTCTCTGACTGCCCTGATACTGGAAAATGTTTTTTTTTTTTTCCCGACCACCTCAATACACACTGTACTTAAAATCAACCCTTCAAATAAATCGTACTGCATTCTTAACGGCCTAGTTTCTCAGAGGCTAGCTAGATTTGTTCACTTGTTTGACAAAACAGAAAAAAATGAAAATTACTGATCACATACATTCTGCTTTCTCATCAAGTTCACCCCTGGTAGCAATGAATGGCCCACACCTGTGCAGTAACTGAGCTTTAAGTGTCAAAAGTCCCCATGCTTTGTACAAACTAGGCCAATATTTTATCTGCTGAGTAAGATATCAATTATGTATGGTACTGGGCTGGAGCAATAGTTTATAAGACAGGGACATACCGAGTATTGCAATGTGCAAACTGGAAAACTCCATCGATAAGTAAAATTTTTTTTTTTTGTGAGGTTATAAAATGGACGTGTCAGTGATTAATAAAAAAAATGCAGCAATAGTTGAATTACATATAACATCATATTTTTGTAAATGTCACCTAAGAGATTACTTGCTGTACCCATGTTCTGTGTCTGTTAACTGGTTATATATATAAAAAACTTTCTAATTCATTTCATGTACTTATATGAATAAATATATATATTCATGTGTTGTTCCAATGCTAACAGGGAAAATATGTCATTTAGAAAACACAACGGTGAATGTTTCTTTCTTCCTTAATAATGTTATTGATATTGATTTGAAAAACCTACTGAGGGACCATTTCTTTTTTTAGACTTATTGTTGTTGTAAAATAAATACATTAAAAAACAATGACGATGCACAATCATCCATAAACGTTTCAAGTGCATTGATATCTGGTAGTGCAGTGAAATTTCAAGTGTTTTCTAAACACTTGTGATGACTGTCCTCTATATTAAAATCATATTCTTATATTTTCTCATTATTGATATATGTAGATACAAAAACATATACTAATAACTTGTTGAGATTTCTAAAGGTGCCTTTTTTCAAAGGTAGGCTATTTGCGCTCAATAAAATGACAAAGGCAATTGCATGCCATGATGTAGCTATTTCCCCGTGAAGAATGAAAAAAACAAATGACAGAGTGGATCATTATTCACCTACAATAATATGTTCTGCGTAAATTCTGTTGTCGTCCTTGGAGCCACAAAATTCACTTGAACGGATATGTTTATGAAAAAAACTCCAAAATGTAAGCAAATTAGTCCTGTGTTAAAAAACTCTGAGTAAAAAGAAAGAATTCTGACTGTGTCACGAACTATCTGTTGAAGGCCGTCTTTCATAAACCAGCTGAAAGCCCCGCACATTGAAATTCATAACAACTTCACCTTTATCGGCTACATTTTACTTGCTATTAATGATTTGTCACTAAGCGGTCTATTATGGGAATGCGTTCTAGCCATGAAGGAATTATCCACGTCAGTCCAAGCACAATATTTGATGAAAAATAATTATAGCCTTGCGTCGCCATTGTGAACTAATAAAAAATGAATAATAAATTGAATATAGTTTCAAATGAACGGAAAAAAAAGCAGTCCGGCAAATAAAAATCATGTTCAAATATAGTTGCAGGAACTAAAATTTGTCAACGGAAAAAAAGTCAAACGGCGTCAAATGACTCGTTATGTGGGTGTCGGGAGATCAGATAACAAGAAAGTGAAGTAATCAGGGTGCAGAGTATGTGCAAAAAAATATCCACACTATTTTAAACTTAACCGACTAAGGTAGTGTTTCCCTGTAGAAAGCAGAGGTCGAGGCTGTACTTTACGGGACGCGACCGGGTTAATCTGCGCCGATAACATCGTGTTTGTGTCTGTATTTGTACGAACACTCCAGCAGATCCTGTCTCTTGGCTCTTGTGGCGCCTTAAAAGTGGAGCGACATGAGACCCGGAGGTCCGGGCCTGTTTGGAACCAGCTAACAGAATAAATCCAATCTCCGCTCAAGGAGGGATTTTTAATTTGGCATTTCGTCACAGTCTTTCCTGCAGGTTCTCGCGTCGGAGTCATATTTCTACAAAACCAACGACTTAATTACTTGTAGCAAGTCCAGAATATCTACATTCAAACAACATCTTTTCATGTGTTCACATTTGTAAACAAATATACATTCTGTGTTTGCGAAAAGTGTCACAAACACCTCACTGAAAGAGCTCACCTACCAGTTAGAAGATGGTGAATAAAAAAAAAAATATATATATATATAAATATATATATATATATATATACGTATATATGAACTCAACAGGTAGAATCCCACACGAGGGCCGCGGCACCCCAAGCCTGCGGGGCTTCTCCAAGTCAAAATCAAATCCCAGTCAGCATTGGAGACCAGCTCCGGTACTAGGTGTTCCCCTCTGTCCAACAACCAGATAGTGACAGCTGATTTTATTTTAGACCCTCCGCCCCTTTGCAGACGATGGTTTTTTTATAGAGTGAAGCCTCTGCACCTCCCATGTCAAGCAAATGTATATGGAAATACTTCCTGTGACTCCTCTGCAGACGCTTGTGTACCAATAAATCATGTTACCCCAGTTTCATCATCGCGGCTTACATCAACGCGCACTAAACGCGGCAGCTGCTACCGCCTGTCATTGTATGCCGAATTAGACATACAGATCTACCCCAAGAATCTGGAATTATTTATTGCCCCTGCTAATCCCTAAACGGCGCAAAGTGGATGTCAGACAGGCGCGACATCAAGAGACAAAAAAAATGATGGCGGAATGTGTTGGCCGTGCACTCTGATTCGCTGGTGGTCTGGAAGGGGGTCAGTGATGTAATGCTATTTGTGAAGAAGAGGAGGGTTAAGGGGGCAGTCATTACGGCGGCCGACAACTCCGGTGTCTTTAGGTGCCGGCCGTCCTGTTTGGTGCGGTCCAGCTGAAGACGGTGGCGCCAGACTGACTCTGGCATCCTCGGTAAGTTATGCCAATGTTTCGCGACCAGGCACGACTGCTCGGCATCTCCGCAATCCGGTTACAAACACAGCTTGTAATTCATACCTGGCTCTCCGTGCACCAGTTTGAAAAAGACATGCAAAAGACGATCCTCTGTCTGGGGCGGAGGGTGTCAGACCTTTGGCCCTGTCAATGCCACAGAGGCCAAACATGCTTTTTATTTTGGATGACACAAAAACTGTACTTATTGGATAGAATGCAATGCTACAGAAGTGTAAAGAAGGAAAAAGGGTTTTAAACGGGAGGCAAAGCCGTATTTGAAAGAACCCGAACTTTTAAGAGACCTTGGTCCTTAAATGAGAGTCGTCTGCGCTGCACAATGAAGTTGAGTAATGCATTTACATTGAGAGCACACACAGGATTTTTACCGAGAGGCCGACCCCCGTGGAGTCATGCCGCCAGCAGAACCTGATATGTGAAGCAGCAGGAACACACACACACTGCGATAATGTAATAGTTAATAATAGATAATAGTTGCGTCAGACTAATTCAAAGTGAGTATCGGAACATGGAATGTTAAAAACGGTGTCGTATCGACAAGTCAGTGAGTTCGCAGCAGTTAAATCCGCAACACCCCAAAAGACACCTCTTTTGGTCTCGGCGGGTGAATTTGTGTGAGTCACTGCTGCGTCCGTGAGTCACCCAGGGGTCGATTCTGGGTCCTCTGTCTTTTTTATCTTTTTTTGAATTAATTTTTTCAATAACTTAATATCATCTATCCATGACATGTCGATGATAATCAATGTTTTTTTTTCCCAGTCTGAGCTTCTGTCACTATCATAGTATGGCATATTTTTTCTCCAATTACGTAAAAGTTGCTCGCAAGACCATTGCGAGGCTCCCAGCAAAGTCCAAACAAACAGTCATGCGTTCATCAATGCAGGTCAAACTACAAACAGAGTCCTCAGAAACCCACCTGTTTCCACTGCACATGACATATCATTATTTCATAGATTTTTTTCTCATCCTTGTTTTATTTAAAATATTTCATGTTTTTTTTTTTTTCTTTCTTGGTCGAAGGTGCAATGTGACGATTTGGCTTGTTTGCTCTCCAGAACATTGTGCACTTAAAGCTGTGTCAACGGTAGGAAGGGTAAACGCTCAAAGTGTCCAGAGTGGATGCTGGCAGTCTTTCTGCCAGTCTCTGCAAGACAGGACATTTTTTATTAATGTTTTCATTATCAATTCATATTTATACTTTGAGATTTCAGTTGCTTTGCTATGCATGAAAACAAGTCCCGATTTTATCAAGATAACTAAGACTAAGCCAGACATATAAGAAATTGGGTCAGACATCATAAAGCCGATGAAAATACCGAACTGTCATCTCACAAGTAATTTCAAATTTTGCGAAAATATGACGAAAGGTTGTGCATGTTAACGATATTCGGGGAATTTCTTTGTGTCGGCGAGAAGGGATTTTATAGCTTGGCTACACCAATTTAAATGATTTGCTGAAACCCTGCTTCCTCTACAACTGCAAAGGACTGACATCATTTGAAATAAATACCCCTGAAAGCTTAAGTAAGGGATTTTACCCCGCCTGAATCCGCACGGAGAGCTCGGTTTAATGCAAAGGGAGGCGTTTGTTCTTTTCAACCCGACTCTCGGCTCCTTTTGCTATCAACCAACACAAACCAAATGAAATCTTCTTAAGTGGGCCAACATTCCGGAAGTGTGACCACTAACAGAAGCAAGGCATTTTGCACAGTGCTAAAACGCAGCACTCTTTTTATCCATAATCTTTTCCTCAGCATCATCTTGCTAAATCTGTAATGTGCAGCAGAAAGAAAGGACGCTGATGGACCGATCTACTCCGCATCTCTACCGACTAACTGGTGAGTTTCAATTTCCTTTCCGGTGTGCAGCTCCTCTCTTCTGAGCGTTCCTTACTCCCAAAATCCTGTTTCACAGGAACCGAGGGCTACGTGCATGCCCAGCGTGGTGGCGAGCAAACCGGGCTTTTTCCACTCCAACCATAGCCCCGGTCACCTTTATCGTGGATGCTGATATTCCCGCAGGCCAGCCGCCCCGCAGGAATTTCTCTTAGAGTTCCCGACGGCAGGGACAATTTTGGCTCTTGCGGCGCCAATTAAGTTCCCATTGCCCGAAAACGAGCGTTCTTTGAAGGGCCTCAAGGTGTAGATGTGTAAACCCGACTCCTCCTTGCAACAAATCATCCGGGCTGCTGCTGTAAATATCCGCGAGCTCTTTGTCGCCATTGCTCATTAAATATGAGAGAGACCTGGGAAATGCCTCTCAGCTATTTATCATACGTTTCTGGAGGGAGGGAAATATTACATTCGTAAACGCTGTCTGGGTTTGACTGTGAATCAAAAGACAATAATGACTTAATTGGATAGTTGGATTACTATTGAATATATTATGAATAACATGATCACAGTGTTGTTTGGACACAAGTTTTTACTATATTAAGGTCTGATCACGATGCCCACAAATTCCCCTTTTTAACCTGAACTATACCGTCCTCGTTAATGAATGTAAACCAGTAACATTTCATATTTTTACCCAACATTAAAACCACATTAATTGCAATGCAAATGTTCCACCCTGCAGATCCATGAGGTCCCGCCATTCATCTCGGAAAGCCGCTAAATAAGCCACTGCTAATTAACAGCTCTGTCATCACAGATTTACGCCAGTGATATATCTTATTAAATCTGCAATAACAGCGCATTACAACAGTCATTGAATGTAACCTCCTGTTCAATTTCTCCCCACTACATTACGCTGATACATACAGATATTCTACTTGCATTATTATTGTACTCAGACCCCCCCCCCACCCCCCCATTACTCCGCTATCACAGATAAATTATATTTCCGGTGTTTTTTTTTTTAATTGCGGCGAAATATCACTGGCGGCGATTTCATTTTTATCCTCTCCCCGGTAGAAGTGCAGAGTAGCCTCACATCAGTGAGCACTGCATGCAGACCACCAGCAGATGCACCACGGGATGCATTACAATGAGCCACATCTCTGCCAGATGCCATTAGAAGCAAGGCTATGAATCAAGGGGATTCCACATACTTTTGAGAAGCAATATGTTTTTATTAAAGGCTGCATATTTTTTTTTTTTGTTTGTTTTTTTTTTACTCTTGTACTAGACCCACTATTTTTCAATTGATAGAAACAATATGGTTGATTTATTCACACACGATGGTAGCTATCAAGTCAAAAGCACCCCTATATAACTGTCTTATTTTCTGGGAGAGCCGGGATGCGCTGTGTCTGTGAGAAACGCTGTGATGCAGGGCTCCCCGTGCACGAGGTTGTCAGTATCGCTCTATTTTGACCACCGGCCAAAGAAGTGGAAAGAAGCCAAATGTTTCTCCCATCAGAAATATACGTCTCGCAAAGCTGGTACATTCAAATGAGCGTCATAATATGAATTATTATTCATGTGATTAAGCGGAAGGAAATTTCAGTTGCTTCCCTCCCCGGTGTGTAGCAAACTTGGAACGTAGGAAGCATCATTTCAGAGAAGGACGAATGAGATAATGATATGCTGCGACGCGCAGTTGAACGATTCCAAGCATATTACTGTAGCGAGTCTGTGAGAGGCTGCTATTTGTTCATTAACAGGAGAGGCCATTATCTTCCGCTAGCCAAGTTTCCTGTGGCATGAAGTAAACATTATGACACCCATTTTTCTTCACACATCGGCGTGCTCGGGTGATGACGGTCCGCTTGTCCTCGGCAACGGTGGCACGTAGGAGACGAGTTCGAGGTCGGAGAAAGAAGGATGGAGAAACAAGGATGCCAATGTAATTAGTAATGTATTCTCAAATGGTTATTGACATTTTAGCTTTTACAATTATTTGGGAATGTTCGAAAAAGGCTTCCAGGGCCTCATTGGCATGCGACCGTTCGCTCTCATTCACGTCTCCAGAAAATTCGGTCTTTGATTCATCCTCTAAATGTGTTTGATTTTGTTGTACTTTATTTCATGTGCAAACATGCACTGGGGCCCGACACGTTATTCCACTTTATCCTGCGGTGGTCAGAAATATTTGAACTTACTTTTAAGGCAATGCTCCAAAAAACACAGGAATCACGCGTGGTTGCCAAATTTGATACACAGAGCGAAGCTGCGGAGCTGGTTTTGTTGTCGAAGTCATCATCCCCGGGAGGAGAGCGGTTGCTGTGATACCGCGAGTCCATTATAATCTAACATTTTGGATGAACCTGCTCCATTTATTGTTCAGCTGCCATCCATGGTTGAAAAGAAAAAGAAAATATTTAGCACAGCAGACATCTGCACAGAATGTGACTGTTTGCAGGTTCTTCGGATAAAAAGGTTTATTCACGCAGGTTGAAAAATCCGATTTTAAAAGGTGGCTATATTGTGGGTTTTTTGTGACATCATAAATATTTCTTGGCTAATCATCCTTTCAGCGGATGTGCGTCCAGTGAGATGTGAAAAGTCTGCGTCGGCTCACTTGCACCGAGAGGGGACTAGTGAAGCAAGATACATCCTCTGTCCGGTTATTCAAAGGGAAATCATTTAGAAATTCAGATTTATAGAATATCTAATGAGGGAAAAGAAGTGGGCTCCATTTGTGGGATTCCAATGGGGCAATATTTGGGCGGGGATCTCACTCCCCCGATACCTGACCCCCTCATCGACTAATCGGAGTGTTATGATGTGCACGCGTGGTATTAGCCCAGCTAAAGCTACCACAATACATTTAATTCTGCTCAAAATAATTAGCGCGACAAACGGGGGGAGGCAGAGGTCTCTCATCAGAGGTCTCTTCATCCCGCTGGGTTTATCCTGAGACAGTGGCAAACAGACAGTGGGGACGTGCTCGGTTAAATATCCGCAGCCAGATTTGACTATTCCTGCCTCCACGGACACACGGCTCATAAGCGATTGCAGTCATGGATAATAGCATGCATGCAGTTTACCGCTTAGCAGATAATCGGCACTTTAGGGATCAGAGACACCTCTTCTTTGGTCTTCAGATGCAAAGTTTAAAAAAAAATAAATAAATCTCCCAGAGGCGCCTCTCCTGCTCCGTCCTCGGAAAAATAGGTACATAAAAATGGAAAAGTGAGGCAGAGCCACCCATCTGCTTGGAACCTGCAGCAATGATCGCTCTCTAGCAAAAGCTCACATCAAAAACACTTTACTGGCTGAAATCTTTTTTTTTTTTTGGTTGAGAGAGAGGAAAAATGCTAAACAGGCCGCTGGAAGACAGGAAACAAAGCTGAGAGCGAAGATCCTCGGGGGACTTCTTACAGCGGATCAAAATATGTCTTTCCAAACCCTCCTCAAGAACCTCCTAACTGACACTGTGATTTCCTATCTCCTCCGCCACGCACAGAAATAATACAGCTATCGTTGCCCGAGGTGCGGAATCTGTAAGTTTTTGCTCACTGTCATGCCAACATGCCTACTTTTGACACTTTTGAACTTCTGTGTCAAAAATGGATGCTGTCAGACAACCTAATGTACCCACCATCATTTCCAGGGGAGATTTCAGACTTTCTCTGTCCGGCATTTATTTGCAGAGCTGGTTCACCGACTATGAGTGCTTTCTGCAGCAGAGATTTCTGGATTTCTCCCTTTTTGATTGTTGAACGGGCGGCAGGGTGGCGCAGTGGTTAGCGCCTCACAGCACGAAGGACCCTGGATCAATTCCCCGCAAGGGGACCTTTCTGTGTTGATAGAGTTTGCATCTTCTCCCCCGTGTCTGCGCGGGTTTCCTCCCACAGTCCAAAAACATGCAGCAGGTCAATTGGAAATTGCTGGGAAAATTGCCCCGAGTGAGTGAATGGTCGTCCTTCTGGACATGAGGCCGTGCCATTGACTGTCCGGGGTTTACCCCGCCTCTCGCCGGATGACAGCTGGGATAGGCGCCAGCATCCTCCGCGACCCAGAGTGCAGGATCAGCGGCAGACAGTGGATGGATGGATGATTGTTGAACTCTTAATAATAAGATGTGGTTTCTCTGTTCATTCTTATAATTTACACATTTGTTTAGATCTACTTTTAATTCTTGTTTCATTGCCTGCTGCACTGAGGGATGAGGCCAGTGAGATCTGATGGCGTTGGACAATTTTCTGTTACCATCCTATTGTTTGAAGATTCCCCTGTACTTTTCCATTTCTCCCAGTACTTTTCCACTTCTCTCTGAGACACACTCCCATTGATGCTCTCACCCCCACTAAATCATCCCGATGCCATGCAACAGACCTGGAGATGGATACCTCCAGACACCAGTCTTGAAGATAGGCGCCGTTCCACATTCCTTTCCTTATATGTATATCACCTTTTACGTAAGTGCAGCCTGTGCTTCTCAATGCATGTATTGTTCACTTTTTGTAGAAAGGAGGCTCCCTATAACCAACAAATCAGAGTCCTTCTGGAAGGAAAGCAGACACAGTGTCCGTCTCTGTTTCTCTCCGCTCCCCGCATACGAACTAACCTTTGGAACAGTCGAGCTCATCCACCATCAGCTCGGAGATCCGGACGCTGGCCTTGGATTGAGAGGACGAGGAGGGCCCAGCGCAGTCCCCTGGGGGTCACCGCAACTACCTCGCCCCTGGCTGGGGAACCCCTTCGACCACTAAAACGATCTTTCCCTCACTCAACGGTTTAGAGTTAAAGGAACAATTCATAAAAATTCCAGTAAACGCGCCATTCATTCTTAATCTATACTGCTGATCCTGCAGTCAGGACCGTGGACGCGAGAGACGTACAGCCATTCACCCATCATATATACAATATCTCTAATGTTGTATGGATGTATTAATATTTAAGACATACAACCCTTCACTCTGGGGAACTCAACATCATCTGCTTTTTGCGGCTCGGACAACGATCTCCCGCTCTTGCCGGAGCGGTTCGCAGCCGAATGTGAAGCGGCCGGGATGAGGATGAGCACCTGCCTGTCTTATACCATAGTTCTTGCCCCCCCCCCCCCAAAAAAAAAGGGTGGGGTGCCCGCTCCGGTACGGCGAAGAGGTCCTGCCTCTGGTGGGGGAGTTCAAGAATCTCCGTGATGCGGACTCTGTGCCGGTCCATGTTGAAGAAGAAGCTGAGCCATTTTACGGGTTGATCTACTTTCCTACCCTCACCTATGGTCACGAGCTGTGGGTCGTATCCAAAAGAACAAGGTCGACCAAAATGAGTTTTCTCCGCAGGCTCCACCTCAAAAATAGAGTGAGGAGCTCGGCCATGCTGGAGGGGCCCAGAGTAGAGTCACTGCTCATACACAACCGTTCACCCTGTCAGGGTTGGGCAGATCAGGCAGGTGAATCCCGCAAAGGGGTGAGTGTGGAACTGGTACTTATATGGGAGAGTTGAATGCCAGTGAGGAGATGCAGCTGAGAGTCCAGTGATGAGAGGCAGCCTTCAGGAGAGCAGATTAAACTGTGACTCACCCGGTGATTCACATGCCATATGATTCACAAGTCTTATTCACAAGTCATAAAGAGACATACAACCGAACCTGGGGGGGGGGGGGGGACCCACGGAGACACGGTGGGAGAACATGCAACCTCCACAAAGAAAGGACCAGAGGGGAACCAGGGACCTTCTTGCGGTGAGGCAGAAGCGCTAATCAATCACTTTGCCGCCTAAAATGTGCAACTATTAGACGACTAGCTTTTTTTTTGTTTTGTTTTATCATGGGAAAACATCCACGTCACTCTCAATCTTGATTTGAAAAACAAACAAACATCCGGGTCAACACTCTCATCATATGTGTGTGAGGGAGTGCGTATTGTGCATTCATCATGGAATACCACACACTGACCTGCTCCTCCCTGTACAAATGTAATCTCCTCTCCTGGACACGTATCAACACATTCATCTCTGTAACTGTTTTATGTTATTGTTTATACATCTGTCCGTTCCCTCGACTCCGTTCATCGCCTCGGTAGCTGTAATTGTCCCGCTATTTCTCAAAAAAGAACCAATCATCTGAACTGAAACAGCACAGGCACAGGCTGAAGAGAGCCAGCAACCAACTGCACCACCTTCCCAAAAAAAGACCTAGTTAATCATTGTCTTTCAAAATCCGGGAAATAAAGCAGGTAAGAGGATCTCTGAATTGTCAAATTATCCTTTCAACTTTTAATAGAGATGCGATCCCGTTTTCGATAGACGTTATCGCAACGTGAGTCGATGATCAGATGTACGGACTCTTGTATTGTCATCCACGCCAGCGGACCCGCCGCCGGGTTTGGGGGATGATGGTGGCGGGATTTTCCGTGAAGGCGCCGACTGTCACTTGCAGCTGTCCAGAGATGACCTATGGGAAAAAGTCTCGCCGGAAATGGTTTATTGACAAAATGGAAGCTGCTCGTGTGTGACTGTCTCAGGGACAAACATCTGCGCTTTAATTCTCTGTCTCTCAATCGGCAGTCTGATCAAATTATAAATGCAGTGTTTAGAGAGGTTACCTGTTTGTTGTGAGTCTCTACATATGTGTGCCTCACATGAAACTTAATTCAACGAAATAAACAGCCAGTGAGAATTGAGCTGTCATGTGATGAGACAGATTGAAAAATAGCCGGTTATCATTAGAAGCAAAATAATATCAACAGCCATGATAGGATAATATGCAGAATGGTTTGTCTAATGTAAATTATACTCACGCCGTAAATTGCTATAGTCACATTTCAAACTCACAAATACTGACGTTTTTAGGTTGCCGTTTTTTTTTTCTTCTGCATGACAGCAGCAAAAAGCCAAAAATCATTACAAACTATGAAAGCACTGGAGCATCCATTTCCTTTTCTAAATTTCTCAAAATTTTAAAGAGGAAATAAACAAGAAAAATTAAAGAATAAAATGATAAAAATAATATTGAATATGTTTACATACATATATATACATATATATACATACATACATACATGTATATATACACACACACACACACATATATATGTACATATATATATATCATACCTGTATTTTCGATTGGCAGTTTGGTGTGCTAAATAGTAAGTAAAAGAAAATATATATATATATATATATATATATTTGATAAATATAATAAAAATTAAATTCTATATATCCATCCATCATCCATCTTCTTCCGCTTATATATGTATATATATAGACATATATATACATATATACATCTATACACACACATATATGTATATATATACATATATACATATATATGTTTATATATACACACACACACATATATATATACATATGTACATATACATATATCATACCTGTATTTTCTATTGACATTTTGGTGTGCTTAATAATTAAATTAATAATAATTAATAATTAAAAGGAAAAAAATATATATATATTTGATAAATGTAATAAAAATTACATTATATATATCCATCCATCCATCCATGTTCTTCTGCTTATATATGTATATATATATATATATATATATATATAGACATGTACACACACACACTCACACATAAACATACATTTGTAAAGTACCTGTATTTCCTATTGACAGTTTAATGTGCTAAATAATCAAAGTAATAATAAATGATAAATGATAAATTCTGTCTGGAAAAACACACAAACATGTTAATCCCAAGCTTCCAGCCTGCCACCACAGTCACAGTCAATGAGAACAAAGGGCTGTCTGCACTTTGCTCCAGAGGTTCAGTGAGGTGAAGCCTCTCCACCATCCCCCCTATGTCTGTGCATGTCTGGGTTCTCGCATTCATGGATTTGTGTGCGTGCATATGTGTGTGTGTGTGTGTGTGTGTGTGTGTGTGTGTGTGTGTGTGTGTGTGTGTGTGTGTGTGTGTGTGAGACAATAAGTTGCATCTTGCAAAACACCATGGAAAAGTCTTGGTATCATCATCTCGCACCTCTTTGAGTCCTGCACGCATGTTCTTCATGCCTAACTCTCGGAAGAATCTGCCAAGTTCATCGCATTCATCTCGGGATCTCTGCGGAGTTCAGGCTCAAAGTCGAAAGCGAAAAAAAAACCCAGTTCGGATTAAAAGGGTGGATGAAATGAAAGTAAAAGAAAAAAAGGTGAAACTTTCAAGAGATTTCTTAAACAATGAAATCTTAACTAGGTTGACACGCCATTCTTCTGGGCTCAATTAGTACAGCGGCGAGGCGGAAGCCAACGCAGGATGCGCTGAGAATTCGGTTTTGCTGAGTCAGGCCAAACTGTCATCCCTGTGCAATGAAACCTGTCACTTAACTGAAAAACTGAAATAACTTTATTCACTCTATCAGCAGAATCACACTGAAATGAGGCCAACGGGCATGAAGCTGAGTGGATGGATGGATCCTGGTTCAAGGACAGGGACACTGAACCGGCAGAGAGGTACCTCAGGGGTGTTTATATTTATTTTGTTATTTGTTTACACTTTCATAAAATTTCAGAAAATATCATTTGGTCCTCTGTTTTAAATAATTCCAATTATACAGTACTTACAGTTTAGTTTTTCTGTTTTTTTTTAACTTACTTACTTACTTTTACTTTCTTATTATATTACATCATATCAGATTATATTATACTATATTATGTTATATTATATTATGTTATATTATGTTATATTATATTATATTATATTATATTATATTATATTATATTATATTATATTATATTATATTATATTATATTATATTATATTATATTATATTATATTATATTATATTATATTATATTATATTTCACATTGATTCCATTGATTGTGAGCCAACACCAGGACAGACATTATATCAATTATGTGGAATTATGCGAGTTTACATCCAGTTTTATGTTTTTTTGAAAGAAATAATGAGCCATGTTTTCAATTAGGGTGATGCAATCGCAACAATCCTTTTGTCAACATTTAGACATTTTTTCTCTGTAATGCACTCCTCATTGATCCAGTCATATCAAATAAAGGATGAGTGGGGAGCTGAGCCCTTTAATGCTAATCTTAATCAGATCTGTTTTAATAAACATTAGTATTAATAATCAGGATACCTAATTCATTAGGATAATTACAGGGATATTAAGCTGGTCTTCTTCTCCATACATCTTGTCATGTGCTAAAATCCTACTTGCAAAAAGCATATCAGAAGAATTACAGCAATTTCCCTTTCTGCACCGCCAATGCATGTTAGCCATTTAAAACATTGTGATAATTTATGTAGAATATAATGCCTTGCTGAGCACCATTTCAGACGAATAATGTAATTTCTGTCGCAAGAAAATTGATGTTAAGATGTCCTAAAATCAAAGTTGTTTGTTTCTTCCATAGGCAGATGTTGGAATTTATTTACATAGAAATACATAAATATAAAGATTGTATAGGAAACATATGCATATCTTTAAAACAAACCCTCCTGTTAAATTAAATTGACATGCTTGTTTTGTGAACAACACAACACAAAACATCTCCAGCATTCACAGCAACAAGGCATATATTTAGCCGCCGCTTGTCCTGTGACATCGTCAGGCCTGACACTCAATCTGGACGCCAAAAGACACGACAGAAACTGAAAAAAGAATCTAAAAATACCCGTCTGAAGTTACAAAAAGACGAAGGCCCACGACTTAAAGAAGAGCCGTGCGGTTCTAAATACAGGCTGGGTTTGGTCAGACGCGTCAGGATAGGGCGACAATCTGAAAGCACAACGTACAATCTGAACAAACTCAAAGGACGTGGAAGAGAAAGATGGATCGTTTCCTCCGAATTCAACTGGATTAAAAATAAAAAACGTGATGACGCAAATATCTAACCGTCCTCAGCAAATCACAAAGCCAAAACACGATCATCAAGTGACCAATTAGATTGCGAGAACATGAAGGACGCTAATTCCATTGTTATTTCAATGACCGCACACGTATACGAGATAAATAAGCAGATTTCAGCGATCCAAAGCAGCATCTCTCTTCCAAGCTTTTAATATGAAATTTCTGTCATTCCAACTGTTTTTCAGCAAGTACATCTAATTACAGGTTTATATCCAGGCAATTCTTCAGCCTGATTGCGTCTTTGCTAGTGGCGTTAACTAAAGTTTCTGAAACTAAGACAACACGCTCACAGAGGAATTTAATTAGCAAATTGGAAAATCTATTTGCTTTGCAAGAAACACACACACGCACAAACACACACACACACACACACACACACACAAACAGACGCAGACTATTTTTACTACATAATGATGCGCCCAGTGTTAGCTGGACGTCAGCTTTCTCTGCTAGTGTTGTGTTGAAGCACAGACCCCGGAGACCTTTTTATCATCCGGAGCTGTCATAGTTGAAACCCCCCTACACACACACACACACACACACACACACACACACACACACACACACACACACCTGAGTCAAGCACCGGCTTCCCCGGCATCTGAAAAAGTTGCCGGGCCGAAGAATGCCCGGCTTTTTGTCCTAAACTCGAAGTGGCCGCGGCTGAATAGCTCCGTGTGGCGGCATTGCAGCAAGTAATCCCGAGAGAAAGTGACATGCGGTGGGAGTTCCAAACACGCTCCGCGGTCCTCCCGCGATGGTCGCTGAGCCCCCGTAGGACGGAGCGCCGAAGGACAGGGAGGACGTCCAGTCCAAGGCAAAATTGAATAAACACTGAGCAACACTTCCCTCTTTGCGAGTAGAAGAAAAATGTCTGTATCACAGAGTAAAAAAAACGCCATATTTTGCTCCGGCTCGATTTTTTTACCTGGACAACCGATGTCGTCTTATAAATATGTAGTAAGCACAGAAAGGTAACCCTTTGTTTTTTCTTCTACAGTTTGGTATCCAGGGTGGGATTCTTGAGCAGGGGCCACGTGGGAGCCCGCGGGTAAAGGAAAGAGGCCCGTGCAGCCGGCAGGTCTGGATCCCCCCGGCAAGTTCCGGTTCATTCCCCGACCCCTCCGACCCTCCGACCTCCCCCTTCCTCTGCTGACACTTTCAGAGAGAGGTCAAGGGAGCGAGACGGGAGCAGCACGAGACTGACGCTCAGGAAGGAGACAGCATCCCTGCGCTGTGGAAACTTGCACTTTCTGAGGTGAGGGCGTTTTATTACACATAACACGCATTTAGCTCAGAACACACACAGACACACTGATTTGTTTTTATTCAAGACTTTATGTATATTTTCTCCATGTTGTATTCCCGGCCCAAAATTATGGAATATATTTTACTCTGCTATATTTCTTACTCTTGCTTTTATTATTATTATTCTTAGCATTGTTGTTGTTTTTATAATAATAATAATAATAATAATAATAATAATTATTATTATTATTATTATTGTTATTATTATTATTATTATTATTATTATTATTATTATTATTATTATTATTATTATTATTATTATTATTATTATTATTATTGCCATTTTAACCATCATTATTATTATTATTGCCATTATTAACATTGATTTTTTCCTCATCATTATTATCATCATTGCTTTCATCATTGTTGTTGTTTTAATTATAACTATTGCCATTTTTACCATATTACCATTATTACCATGATTACCTTTACTAACACTGATTATCATCATTAGTGTTGTTATTGTCATTCTGTTTGCTGTCGTTGTTGTTCATTGGTAATAGCTTGTTTAGTTCCTGAGTGAACTGAAATTTTGACAGTGACATCTACGGACTGGAATTCATCTTTGAGTTTCCATTTGCAGAGGAATAATAAATAGATTTGATTCTGCATTTGTACTCTATCTATCTATCTATCTATCTATCTATCTATCTATCTATCTATCTATCTATCTATCTATCTATCTATCTATCTATCTATCTATCTATCTATCTATCTATCTATCTATCTATCTATCTATCTATCTATCTCTCTCTCTCTCTCTCTCTCTCTCTCTCTCTATCTATCTATCTATCTATCTATCTATCTATCTATCTATCTATCTATCTATCTATCCATCTATCCATCTCTCTCTCTCTCTCTCTCTCTCTCTCTCTCTCTCTCCATCCATCCTGCTAGCCAGTATTTATCTAGCTCATATCTATCCATCCATCCAGCTAGCGTGCTAATCTCTATCTATCTATCTATCTATCTATCTATCTATCTATCTATCTATCTATCTATCTATCTATCTATCTATCTATCTATCTATCTATCTATCTATCTATCTATCTATCTATCTATCTATCTATCTATCTATCTATCTATCTATCTATCTATCCATCCACTAACTTACCTACCTACCCACCTGTCCATCCTTCCATCCATCCACTTACCTTACCACCAATCTGTCCATCCAGCTACCGACCCATCCATCCGTCCGTCCGTCCCTCCATCCACAGGTTGGATGCTGTAGTTCTTCAGTCACACAGGCGATGTTGCTCTCTTCCTGCCTGCTAGGTGGGTCCATCCACTTATGTTCCGAGCACTTGTTGGTGTTGGTCCTCGCCGAGCTTCCATCTGTCCATCAAGTGATCTTTGCATCTTTGCGCTCTCTTTTGGGGGAATCGCCGACAAATTTCAATGACTTAATCTGGATGATCTTGACAAGGAGACGTTTCTAAGGAGGACTTCTTGTTTGCTACTTCTGCCTGTCTGAGGGATTTTTTGATCCATTTTTTCGTCTTCTTTGCATTCTTCTATCCGTCCTCATTTTGACAGTGTTCGAAGGATCTTTGGTGATGGAACGCTGAGCAGACGTAACATTTCACAATGGTTGTTCTTGCTCGCAGAGGTTTTCAGTGTCTTGTTGAAAATTATTCTCAATTTAGAAAAGGCTCTTCTTGCACTGGCAATTCTCCTTCATGAGGACTTTAGACATCCTTCAGACCTTCAGACCTTCGGACTCCTCTCTTTATCCACTCCGTCATCAGATGAGGTTACCATCAGCGAGGGTTTAATTTATGGGCCTCGATTAAACCAACGTCATTCATTTCAGACCCCCTTTGGAAAATGGATGAATTTGCTGCGGTGCCGTCCTACTGAGCTTGGATCTTCTGTCCGGGAAGCAGCTGCTGCTCCTGTCTTCTGCCGCGGGGCCTCCACTGCCGCCGTCGTGTGAAGGTTAGCGGACAAGTAAAGAAAACAATTGAAGAAAAAACGTTCTCGGCATCGTTGGTAACCCATGCAAAGCCCCAAACAGATGTAGTATTTTGTGTTACCCCCCGCCCAACGCGTGGCAGTCCAGAAGCCGTTCGGAAACATTTGTTAAAACCAATTTCCGGCCTCCGTTGTGGCCGGAAGACTGATTTTTCAGAACAACCTTGATCTTTAGCCCAGATTTCACCTGCGGAAAATAGCAACTCAATTTCGCCACACATGTCCCGAGTCCAGGAAAGAGCAAAAAGATCGTTTGCCCGCTCACGATGTTTGATCACTTTATGAAATACCATGTGGGCAAACAGAACAAACGGCTTTAGTATGACTATGTTGGGCTCTATGTGCAGCTGCGATTGACAATAAAGGTCTTCCTTCTAAGCACTGCAATCTGCACTGCCAGAAACAGGCTTTTGCTTCATACAGGTGTGAAATCGCCCATTAACTTCTGCCTTCAGAGGACTGAACTTGGACAGGCGTTTAATAAAAATTTGGGTAGCCTCGGGCTACGATTCCACCAGATTCATCATCATTTTGATCCGTCTCCTGCCCGACGTTGAATCCTACCAGGAGCGTTTCAACCACGGAGCTATTTATCAGCACGCGTTGGCAGATTTGATCACTCGCGCCCGAGTTTTAGCCTTCTGCCGCGGATGAGAAGCATCACGGAGGGGAAAATTTTCTTTTGATGACTTCAACTCCTAGTTATTCCTGTTATTTCCCCCTGTGTTATGCTTCGTCGTGCGGCCCAAACCTGCACGGCTCATTGACGCTTCGCTTTTTCAAATTCCAAGTTGAGTCCTCTCGACGGCTGGATCCCCGTCCCGCGTCAGTGTTGATCGCCCGGCGCAACGTCGGACTCCCCGTCACGTGTTTTTGCTTTTGCAAATTTCAGACACCCGGAGGGGTTCCGCTGGGGTTCGACGGCCCCCTTGGCGGCCGCGTCGCCATGCAGGTGGGTTTCGCCGCGTTACCTTAGCGACGGAGCGATAAGTACCCCGTCGTTTTGAGCATCAAAGAATCCGTATCCTCACCTGTCGCAGAGACGCCGGACGCCTCCGCTGGACGCCACGGATCCACCCGGCGCGGATTCTCATGTGAAGCCGAGGCGGACGCACGGTAGGCGTGTTTACTTGTCTTTCCGGGGCGGCAGCCGCCGGGCCGGCGTTCCGGACGGTTTCCCCGTCGCCTCTTTGACATCCCATCCTCTCCGACGCAAAGCGAGCCGGAATCAAATTTCCACGAAGGCTATCGACGACACGATTGCAGCGCGCCTCAAACGGCCATTGCCCTCCTCGTCGTCGTCGTGGCGTCCTCCGATCCCGGCAATAAAGCGGGCGAAAAAAAAGAGAGGCCCTGCGCTTCGGGCACGGTCAAATCAAACCTGAACCTTCGAAGCCTGAAATAACCACCGAATACTTCCAGGTGTAATTTAATGGTCGGGAAGAATAAGGTTAATGGATGGTAATGTCAAAGACGGACTTGAACACCGACACAATGGCACCGCCGACACGAGCAGATGCTAAAACCCGTCGGGCACCTGGGAATTGTTGTGCGACCGGTTAATTAAATGCGGGCCCCGGATGGCTGAATAACAGCGATGCGGAGACCCGCGCTGCTCCCGGCCGAGGCTTTCACAACGGATTGATCTCACTGGCCTCCATCAGCATGAACGTGACCGGTGAATTGGAATGCGGGTCGGCGCAGACGCGGCCTAAGACCGCTTCTTTCTCTTTTTTTTTTTTCTTTTTTCGCACAATGGCGAGGATTACACAAGCCCACTTTGCTGATCTCCCTAAGGTCAGGAGAAAAGTAATTGCTGGACTTTTGCACTTGATAAAACCAAGCCAGAGACAAATGGGCAGCCACTGTAGTTTTGCCTCAAAGAAAAACTGGTCAATAATTCCTCTGCTAATCCTTTCTCCTTGCTTTGAGATCTCTCAGGAAGGACTTGAAAGGCTTTTAAGAGGAAGTGGAAAAGGGAAAAAAGGTGGTTATTTTTCTCCCATGGATTCAGGAAAAAAAAAAAACACGCACTACCTTGTACTTGCTTCGTCTGTTTTTTTTTTTTTTTTTTTTTTTTTTTTTTCCCTTTCTTTTTTTCCCGTCCGCTTTTTTTGGGATTTTTCTTTTCCCTTTTT
>CAAKHD010009297.1:14076-29162 GCA_901007705.1 Fistularia tabacaria | reverse complement strand
GCCGCCGTCACGCCCGATGTCTCCGGTGGGGGGACGGGAAGGTTTCTTTTGACGCCATAATAGTGCCTATTGGGGCCGGTGATTCCCCCCCCCCCCCCCCCCGCGCAGTGCTCGGTCTGGGTTGTGTCGGGGCCTCCGTCCAGCAGCGAGATCACCGTCATCGACCCGGCGCGCCCCAACAGTGTCCTGGACCAGTTCGGCCTCCCGCCCACGGCGCCCGCCCTCTGCGTCTGTGCCGTGCCCCCTGTAGGTCCGTGTACGCCGCCACCGCATCCTTTCTGTTGCCGGCGACGGTCATTCGATCGCTGAAAACACCCCCTTATTTGTGCTCGTCCCGACAGGTGGCTCGGCGGGAACTGTCTGGATTGGAACTCAGGAAGGAAGGTAAAGTCATACCTTGACTTACGAGATTATTTGGTTCTGTGACCGAGCTTGCGACTCATTTAGCTCCAATAGATATATTCTTTAAAACTAAAATGCTATGAATCCTTTCCAGACACCTGCTTTTGTTACGTGCTTTTAAACAAGAAAAATGTACTTTATAATTAAAAAATGTGTCATAAATAATCATACATAATATAGGAAAATGGAAAGAAATAAACTGGTAGAATGCAAGTGTATTTACCGCGAGATCGGACGAAGGTGCCGGCGGAGCTCATTTGATGCTCAAAGCCTCGCCAACACATTTTTCCCGGGATGAGGTGGAAAATTTTTTAAGCCTTAGAGACGAAGGCTTAACTTATGCCACCCAATGATCACAAGACTTTGAAAAGATTTGGAAAAGACGAGTAGAAAACTGGAAAGACAAGGTTTGGAGTTTTTAGCCTCAGCCGAGTCTCAGACTGCGATTTTACAAGGACTGAGAATCTTTCCGGGTCACTATTTACAAGACTACAACTAGATTCTTTCAGCTATTTTTTTCCCACTATGATATGTTTTCCCTTCTGCTAATTCAGTCCATCGCTTTTCCTTCTCCACTTGGTGGTGATTCGTTGACATGGTCCAAGCGGGGCTGTTCTGCCCACAGCTCCACCATCCGCTCCTCTTTCTGGATGCTCCATACCGATCGGGACGTCCTTCGCTGTTCCTGTCCATCTATACCGCCGACAAATACCGTCTCTGCCGCCAATATTGCTCTCCCAATTGTTTGTCTATCAGGTTTCCTGTTTCCGGTTCTGTCGGAGCTCATCTATCGGTTGTTGATTGTGTTACGTTGCCGTAAAGACTGAAAGACTTGCAATAATATCAAACCCGTTTGATATTATTGTAAGCCCAAGACTAGGAAACATTTAACGTGTATCGTTTATCTACATTTATCGACCAAGATGATGGGAGGGCGCCGCGACTCCAGTAAAACTCCAAAAATTTCCTTTTGACTTTCGTCTTTTAGTCTGCGACAGTGAAAATATTTTGGTGTGAGCCCAGCATTAATGCTACAATATGTTGCTAAATGTAACTAGCAGAATATGCTACACCCCATGGCTAAACTTCATTGTGAAAAGCATCAAATTGTCCCCGACCGGCTTTGAAGGCGCCAAATCCCGTGTGAACGTCTCCTGCCTTCTCACAGATAATTCTCTTGCTCTCTGTATCTCAGCAACCTCTCCATCCCTTCACGAGTCCGCATCGCGCACCCCTCGCTCATGATTTTCTCCGGGCTGCCTAGCGGCGGGCTACCTAGCTCACTCCAATCTGGCCTCGTATCCCAAAGCCAGAACAATCCACCAAGCAACAGCTCGTATCTCAGTAAAATCTTTGTTTTTTCCTCCCCAGCATACTGGTGCATCCGGCGTCGGCGGACAGGAGGCGCTGCCTGCAAGCCGCCTCTCTCACGGAGAGCGTGCACTCGCTCACGTGAGTCCTCCACCGGCCAATCGTTCCTCCTCCCGGGACGGGTGATTGACACCTGTCACTCTGCATTCCACTCACAGATATTCTCAGGGTCGCGTCATGGCCGGATTAGGCGACGGGACGCTGGCCATCTTCTCCGTCACCCCAGGTAACACCACCCCACTCCCTCCCTCACGCCGGTGTCCGACCGCGCCCGGGGTTTAACTCTCCCGCCGCTGTGATCGACAGGCGGCTGGAATCTGCAGTCGCATGCCGCCATTGTGCTCGGGTTTCAGCCGTCGCAGCCCGTCCGCTGCTGCCTGGCCAGAGGTGGGCGCCTGTGGGTCGGCTACTGGAACAAGATCCACATGGTTGACCTCGACGCCAGGAAGGTGGAGGTAGAGTACTGGCGGCCCGCCGCTTTGGCCACCCTCTGGACGCGAGGGGGGAAAACACATTGACGTGACAACAGGCAGCAAAACACAACATCAGTTTCCACTCACAACAAATGTCAGGAGCCAATCCCAGCTGACACTGGGGGGAGAGGCGGAACTTAAGCCAGCTGTCAATCACAAGACTTCCAAACGCTCACAGTTACGAACAATTTAAACGCGTTCAGTGAATTTACTCATCCGGCCACTCCCCAAAAAACTGAGCTCTCTGTTATTTGTTAGTCTATTATTTCTGGGTTACCGTCTAATCCCGAACGCAGCGTCGGCCCCGGACGCGAGATTCACCCACCGTTCTCCCCCCGCCCCTCGCAGCAAATCTTCTCGGTGTCGGAGCGCAGCGAGCAGCAGGTGCGCTTCCTCTGCGCCGCCGGCAGCGGCGTGTGGGCCACCTGCCGGCTGGACCTCGTCCTCAGGCTCTTCGACTGGTCCACCGGGCGGCCACTGCAGGAGGTGGACTTCACCGCCGTTGCGACCAAAACGCTAGGTGACGCCCGGTCTCCGGTTTGTCTCCGGTGTTCGTTGCGTCGAGATGGAACTCACTCACACCTTTACGCTCGTTTGTCTCCACAGGTCAAGCCTTCCTGACGCTCTCGCCTCTCCAGATCACCTCCCTGGCCGTGGTCTCGGGCCGGATGTGGGTGGGCACGGGGGGCGGAGCCATCTTCTGCATCCCGCTGTCAATCTGTGAGTGGCACGTCCACCGCCGTCCGGAGATCCAGCTCCAGAAGTGACCATCTCGTATTTATTACACACACGCACACCTTCTGTCTGCAGCCTCGGAGGACGTCTCCATCCCATACTGCTGTATGACAGCCGCCCAGCTGTGTTACCATGGACACAGACAGGCGGTCAGATTCATCATCGCCGCACCCGGTAACCACCTAATCATATAACTCCTCTGGGGTTTCGGGGTTTCCATTACGCCGTCTACATGCCGTTAGGGGGGGAGGAGGGGGATGTCGCAGGTCCACACGGGTTCAGACATGCTGGCAAAAGTGTGTGTTCGCACACGATTGGCTGCTCGAAACAAGGATTTGAGGAAATAGAAACCCAGGCAGGGCAGTAAAAGGCTAACCGGGATAGGTGACACGGTCACGTGATCAGTCATGTGACCTCGCTGCGGTTTGCTAGTTAAGTCACGTGACGCCGGATAGCCCCGTAGACTCGTCTCTGCACCTGTTGGCCGCCCCCTGGGGTTAAACCCGCCTCCCCAGGGAGACAACCGGCTGCGATTGGCCTGCGGGCGACGCGGCATTTGCTGACGCTCACCGGTCTGTTGTCTCGCCCCCCCCCCCTCAGGGTGTCTGGTCGCCTCCCCCGGCAGCTCCGTCACCTCGGCCCAGCTGGTCCTCAGCGGCGGCGAGGGCTACATCAACTTCCGTATTGGTGAGTGGAGGCGGACTCAAACGGACGCCGCAAAATCCTACGAGTATTTTTTTGTTTTCACCCCTAACTGCCTGTGTGCCGTCTCCGCCAGGGGACGACGCCAACGACGGATCGGACGAGCTGTCGCAACCTGCGCCTCAACGCTCCGAACGCAGTCACATGATCGTCTGGCAGATTCCTCATCCCCCAGTACCAGCTCCTGCCCTTTGACCCCCTGCGTCTGGTTGCGGGGGTAAATCCAGGACGTGAATCAAACTTTTGAATCAAAGACGTCTTAATGTTCCAAAGTTCACTTCATATTTTCCTGTTTACTCTACGCCTCATGTTATTTTTTTTTTTTATTAATTTTTTTTAACATCCCTGCCAAAAATGAAAAACACTGAGCACAAGGGGCAAACCGCACTTCCTCTTGATTGACCCTCAGTCAGGCTACTTACTGTGAACCAGAAGCAGGTATTATCTCATCTCAAGACGTTTAAAGCCTCAGTTGTTTTTTTTCCTCTCCTGAGTATTGACACGCTGTCCCCCTCCGCCTCCAACTGACGTCCTGTCAGAACCAACCTGCTGGCGAGGAAAACCAAACCAAACATTTGTTTATTTATCTCTGGGTGTTTGTGAAAATGGCTGGTTGCAAACTGCGCTTTTATTTGAATTTCTGGGGGGAAAAAAAAAAAAGAAAGAAAGGGTTGTGTGTGTGTTACGGACAGGACGTCCTCTGTGCACGTGTCTGACTGCATCCAAATGATCCATCCAAATGGTTGTCTTGTTTGGTGTGTGAAATTGTACATTTTTAAAAATAATAATTATAAGAATCAGATTAAACTGACACGACTGGAAGTTGAATTTGTCTCTATCAGGAAGCACTTGAAAAGGATCAAATATCAGGAAGAAATAAAGTGGATTTTCTCTCTTTATTTGATAAAAACACTGTAAATGCAGGGCTCCCAACCACCACCACCACCGGAGTCCCCTGGCTCCTCTACGTGGGGCTGCTGCGGGTCCTGGGGAGTCGTATCCTGCGGCTCAGGGAGCGGGCCAGTCGGTCCATCGCCCCGCCCATGGCGTCGGCCAGCTCCTTCCTGGACGTTAGGCCCTCTATGTTGCCGCTGTACCACATGACCCAGCCTAGCAGGGAGGCCAGCACCAGCAGGGCCCCCGTGTAGACCAGCAGGTCCCCAAAGTCCCGACCCTGGATCTCCAGCGGGGCGAAGACGCCCAGCAGGAGCGAGACCACGCCCAGCAGGTCCAATAGGACGGCCAGCAGCAGGGCCACCTTGCAGTGGGACAGTCCGTCGTACTTGGCCGCCATGGCCAAGCAGGTTACGCAAAACTCAGCGACGGATCTATTCCCAGATGAGAAAAACGACATTGAAATATTTTACAAAATTCATGTAAAAACACCTCTTTTGTGACGGGGATCTCAAATATGAGCTTACCTTTATAAACTTTTGTCAATTTGTTTTGCAAAAAAAACACATCGCAACACCTACCACATAAAATCAGCAGAAAAAGTCAAAGTCAGCTTTACTGTCAATTTCAAACCATGTACTGGGACATACAGAGGTATGGAAAAGACGTTTCTCACGATCTCACCGTGACATGAAGTTAACCAAATAATAATAATAGAGTGCAAATCAGCAGTAAAGTGCCCTGTAAACATTAAACTGTGAGGTATGAAGTATAAAGAGCAGAGTTTTTTTTATATACAGTTTAGTGCAAAGGTCAGTAAGTAGTACCAGAATGGTATATGATGCAAGAGCAGCATGATGGTTTTCTCAGTGCAAAGTAGCAGTAAGACATGTTATGGTCGGGGGGGGTGTGTCTATTTATAATAATAATATCTAAGGCGGCTTACTTGACACCCAAGGACACCATCTTAAGCTAGTTGATTATGTTACATATGAATGTTGGTATCTATCAGTCCTGCACTTTCGAACGAAAAGAAAACATTTGCATAAAAACAGGATTTAGACGTCAGACACTCCCGATAAAAAGTACGTCAACGATGGCACCCCGGGTGTCTGAGCTGTCTGACATTGGTGGAGGGTTTTTCCTTACATCAGTAATCATTTCCTCAGTTTTAGAACACGGCGATTTCTAAGGACAAATCGCTTAAGAGCGCTCGTTGACATCCTGGTGATTTTGCCGCAACACAATCACAGAGTCATCTGCAAACCGCATTACTTTATTTTTTCCTTTTCTGTTTGCCTGCCGTATTGCGGCAAACACTTGTATATAATATTAATAAATAGGCCAACACGTTGCAAGGGGCACAGCCAGTGGCAAATAAAAACACGTTGGATAAAAAAAACATTTACCCTCACCCTCTAGTTAGAAAGTGAACTAACCGGCTTACTCGACCAGTGTAGATGCTCGTAAGAAAACTGGCTAAAAATAAAGATAAAATGATGAACATGTATCTAATCAGACATACTTGTCTGTCTCTATCAGTATCAGTCCATCACTTTATCTTTTTTTTTCTCTCTCTGTCCGTCTATCCATCCTCCTTGTAACGCGTAATCAGCTCCATTTCGGTATTTGAACTACAACCGTCATGGCGGCGAAACGGCGTTCGCCACACCTGTCGCGTCCCGTTTCGAAGCCGCGTCCCCCCGCGTCTCTTTCGGTCGCTCTCACCTTCGCGGCCCGATCGAACCCGTCCGCGACAGTCCCAGAACCCGGCGGGGCTCCGTTCAAACCCGGTTCCTTTCCCGGATCGGTGAAACCAGACACCCGCAACCCCTCCTCCGCTCCCCCGTCACCGGCCGTCACCTGTCGGGCCGGTCCCGCCGCTTCTGCTCGGCGGGCGACGCCTGCGGAAACATTTCAACTCTGCAAGACAATAACAAGAGCGGAAAAAGTATCATAAGACTGCAACTAAAATCCCGTCCTTGGGGGTGGGGGTGTGTGTGCTTGAAATATCGCGGGAATAAAATGACCTCAAACAAAGGTGAGAATAAAGCCGCGATATGACGTCACACTTTTTTTTCGTCACTCGTAATGTTTTTTTACTTGTATCCACTGAATCTTTATTTTGTGTATATGTATACAGCAGGGTCGAGTAAAGCGCCTTAAATAAGATATATATTATAGTATAACTATAGAATTAATTATAGCATTAATATCAAAAAGAAGAAACAGGAAAATTTGGGGAAAAGTTTGTTATATTAAGAGATCAATTTAATGGTATACTCGTATGACTATGATTTTATTCATTTATTCATTTAAAAAGAAGAAAATATGTTGTTTTTTTTACGTGGCCCTTCAACTCACTACGAAAATACAAATCACAAATAAATTAATCCACATATAAATTTTTTACCCGTCATAACGTTCACAGTCGCGCCGCTCAAAATAAAGTGAATTTCAATGGGTTTAGGGAGGGGGGTATATACTTGAAATATCGCGAGAATGAAATGACGTCAAAAAAAGGTGAGAATTAAGATGCGATATCACGTCACAGTTGTCAGCATTTTTTTACCTCTTCGTCACTTTGAATGTTTTTATTTGTTTTGTTTTTTTATTTTGTTTTTATTTTTGTTTGTTTCTCACACATCTATATTTTGTGTATATGTATATAAGTAAAGCGCCTGAAATAAAATATATTTCAGGCGCCTATATATTATTAATAATAAGAAGGAAAAATATGCGGAAAAGGGCGTTATATGAAGAGATTAATTTGATAGCATACTCGTATTACTATGATTTTATTATATGAACTTAAAAAAAGAATATGTTTTTGTTTTGCGTGGCCCCTCAACTCACTACGAAAACCACAAATAATTTCATTCGCGTCCACATGTTTTTATTCGTCATAACGTTCAAAGTCGCGCGGCCCGAAACAAACGATGCCTTTTAACGGATTCAAACAGCGAGAAGAGGGTGGAATTAAACAAAAAAAGAAGCATTTCTTCCGTTTAAAATGAAAAGCGCTCCGCTTTGTGAACTCAATGTTGCTTTTATCATCACCGGAAATGACGTAGCGCTGTGTTGGGGGGGATGGGGAGAAAAAAAAACAGCCATAATTGTTATTGTTAGCTTGTAAGCTAGCAGGGGGGGAGCTCGCCAAATGGAGACATGACACCGTAATAACTGCTTATTACATGCGAGCCGCTACGTTATTACGCGTCGCCAGCGGTGAGTACCGAAGGGTCCTCCTGCGCCGTATCCCGCGGCACCGACGCGGTACGAGCGGCCGAGAGTCCGCACTCAAAACACGGGATGTGACGGGAAGAAGAAGAAGAAGAAGAAGAAGGAAAAAAAAAGGATGGCGGTTGAGAGAGAGCGGTGGGGGGATTGTAAATATGATTATCGCCGCCGTGCTAGCCCGGCTAGCCGTGCTAACTCTCTTCCGCGTCGGACAATAACAAACTTGTGCGTGTGCCGCGCGCGCACTTTGTGTTTCACGTCACAGTTCCGCTGCCACGCGGGGAGGAGGAGGAGGGGGGGTGGTTTTATTTTTATTTTTTTATTGTTATCGTCGTTATTATTATTCTGGCTTTTATTGCGTTTTTTCTGGAGGAGGCGTTTTATTATGTAATTAATGACGAGCCGTGTGTTATTGGAGCACGAGCCAAATCACTGCAAACGCCATCACTGTGCCGCCATATTTATTATTATTATTATTATCACTACTACTACTAATGTAATTATTATTATTACTAGCAGTAATACTCTTGTGCAATACCCTTTTCTGATTCTCACATCCCTACAACTTACTTATTCATCACCTCTGACTCTGTTTTAATTTTTTTTCTTTATTGTTTGGAGATGGAGGGTGGAAACAGACCCGATGCTGCCTCTACATCCAAGGGCCACTCGGGCGCGATCCACCTGCAGAGTAAGGAAACTGTGCCTTGTTGCTTGATAAAAAGAGAAAAACCTTCATTGAAAAAAACACTCACTTTCCTGTTGCTCGCAGCTCCAAAGAACGAGGAGGCCTACGAAATCGCCATCCCCTACGAGGAGAGCAGCTTCGAGCAGCAGGCGTTCTTCAACCAGAGCGACCAGAACTTTGACGGTGAGTCTCAAAACATGTCCCATCAGTCAGTATTTAAGGCCCTCGACTTCGTCCTTCTGCGTTGACCAAGGTCGGCCCCTTTCTCAACATTCCCCCTCAGACGCTCCGGCGCCGGCGCCGCCCACCAGCTCCTCGGCCGTCAGCAGCTCCTACATGTTGATCACCAACCTGCGGACGCAGCTGCAGATCTCCCTGGAGAAGAACTCGTGGCTGCAGAAGAGGATCGAGGACCTGGAGGAGGAGAGGGACTTCCTGCGCTGCCAGCTGGACCGCTTCATCTTCTCGACCAAGACCCAGGGGCAGGAGCTGAGCCAGAGCCCTTACAGCAACGGTTAAACCCCGCCGGATGCGGACCATCTCCGCTCGAAGTTTCTCCGGAACCCTGACCTCTTGCCCTTTTTTTTACCTCCCGCAGGTTACGAGTCCAGGCGGTTCAACTGGAGGGGGCGAAGACAGGAAGAACGTCCCGCGGGTAAAGCCTTTGCTCTAAATCCCACTTTTTTCTTTTTACTTTACGACTTTGACTTGTGGTCATAGAGTCCTCTTCCGCCTCGGGAGAGAACTAAATCCGGACCCATAACCCTTGAGCTCCCGCAGGCTACACATGATGCTAGCATCATCTTAAAAGTGGTAATAGTCAAATATGATGCATTGAAATAGACCCGTTTGAGGACATGTTTTGGTATTCATTGTATAAAAAAGAAAAACACGGACATCCGCTGCCCAGTTAAGGATACGGTGAAACAAAAAATAGACTTAATAGAGGTTTGGAAAAAATAGACACCAAGAGTGCTCCAAAAGTAAAGATAATTTATTTTACGTAGAGTACAGAAAATGTATTTTAGCATAAAGTTTAAAGCCAAAATATGCTCTCCTTCACATGCTTCCCAAAATGTGTTTATATGTTTTTGTACATATATTGTGACAGAAGAATTTCATCTAGAATGAAAGGAAAGGTTTACAAAACAGTGGTGAGACCAGCGATGCTGTATGGTTTGGAGACAGTGGCAATTAACAAAAGACAGGAGGCAGAGCTGGAGGTAGCAGAGATGAAGATGTTGAGGTTCTCTTTGGGAGTGACGAGGATGGATAGGATCAGAAACAAGTCCATCAGGGGGACAGCACATGTTAGATGTTTTGGAGAGAAGGTCAGAGAAGCCAGACTGAGATGGTTTGGTCATGTACAGAGGAGGGATAGGGACTATGTTGGTAGACGGATGCTGGAATTAGAGATGCCAGGCAGGAGGTCTCGAGGAAGACCGAAGAGAAGATTTATGGATGTAGTGAGAGAAGATATGAAGGTAGTTGGTGTGAGAGAGGAGGATACAGAGAATAGGGTTAGAAGAAGGAGGTTGATTCGCTGTGGCGACCCCTGAAAGGGAAAAGCCGAAAGGAAAAGAAGAAGTTTTTGTACATACGTATTTTGGTAAGCATCGGAAGAAGAGCATATTTTGGCTTGAAATGTTTTGCTATAAAAAAATTCTATACTCCATGTAAAATAGAGTAAAAAAAGACCAATAATGATAATTTTATTTCACAGATTTATTTTACAGTCTTTTTTCCAAAGTTTTATTCAGTTGTTTTGTCGCCCTCTTTCATCCCACAGAGCAACAGAAGCCGGACTCGCAGCACTTCGCCTCCCGCAGCGCCTTCATCCAGCGCCGCCACGGCCCGCCCACCATGGTGGCCCCCAAGAACCACGTCACGACCAGCCAGCTGACCAACCAGCTGGCGTCCATGAACGCCCTGCTAGCATCTGCACAGTCACAGGCTCTCCTGCAGGGCCACGCACACAAGGTCGCTGGCACCACGAGCGGCGGGAGCAATGCCGCCGCCAGATCATCCATGAACGAGATGGGTGGCCACAGTAACCCGGGTAACGAGCGTCAGAGCTAACACCTCCTGTTTTTTTTTCAAGCTTACCTGAAGTTCCCCTCGTCCTCCCCAGATTCTCTCTCGCTCCTGGGGGAGCCGGAGGAGTACCTCGAGCACGACGGCTACCTGGAGGAGGAGTTGATGGCGGGCGAGGACGTCCTGCCAGACGGCATCAACGGCAACAGGCACCCGCTGAAGAGGAGGCGCGTCTTCAGGGCGCCGCGGGAGCGGCAGCGAGGTGAGGGCGGTGGCGAGAACCAGCGTCGGCCGCAGGTTTGGATTTTAAAACATCCATGTGGCTCGTTTATTTCTCTGCGATTGGAATTTCTCCATATTGGCGTGACTTTTTTCTGTTATTTTGAGAAAAACGCAGCGTTTCCTTCCTGTAGAAGTGAATTTTTTTCTTGCCTTTCTTGCTGCAAATAGTTGTATTCATGAAATGCTTCAGAGAAAACAAAATTCTATTTCTGCATACAACAAAATCATTTTGAACTAGCATGCTGGGTTTAAGGCTATTTTCGAATAATCTAATAGAGTGTCTGTTGGAGTCCTCGTCGTATTCAGGAAATAAAAAGCAGATCTTTAATCAACCACCTGCGACGAACAAAAAAGTGCCATCTGCTTCCGCGTGCAGTCAGCCGTCAACCTCAATATAAAAAAAAAAAACACTGGAAAATGCAAAATGGATATATTTGCAAATGAAATAGGCAATTCAGATATCTATTTTACCTGGTTAATGTGATTTTTTTGTTTGTTTTATTGCCTCTGCACGTCAGGGCTGCGTTGCATATTTCAAACGACAAGAAATTAAACCCATTTTTTTATTTTTAACGATACAAGATCACCATAATCTTCAAATTTAAAAATGACATTTAAAATTCAAATTCATTTCAATCAAACACTGCCTCCAAAGGATATGAGAAGCTGCTCCTGAGCCGCCATTGGCCAATCATATAAGCGCTAAGATAACTTTGCTGTGATTGGCTCTTTGTGAACCAGAACCAGATGCATCTGGTCGTCATGACGCCGCTTTCTCTGCCCCCCTACCCAGTCAAAGACGCCGCCGGCGTGCTTTTCCGCTACAAGAAGATCCTGCTGACGTACCAGCGGCTGAAGAACATGTCCAAAGCCTTCCAGATCCACGGCGTGGACCGCAACACGGTGGCGTCCACCACCCCCATTGCCGAGCTGCTGCTGGTGGCGCCGGAGAAGGTGGCCGAGGTGGGCGAGTTCGACCCGTCCAAGGAGAAGCTGCTGGACTACGCCCGCCGCTGCTACACGGCGCTGGACGAGGAGACGCTCGGCCGGGTCCAGGCGCTGAAGAAGAACAACCTGCTCCTGCCCATCTCCTACAGGTTCAGACACTGATGGCGCCGAGACGGAGGAGGAGGATGCAGAATTCTCCCGCGCAGGACGGGGACGGGTTACGCCGGTTCTGATCTTTCCTTTTTTTGTTTTCAACCCTGAAAAAAAACAAAAACATTTCTCATACTACCTTTTCTACCAATCTCTCATTCAGGTACCTGAGTCGTTGCCGCCAGACGCCATCGAGGAGACGAACTCACGGGTTTTGGTTTTTCCAAAAGAATGAAAAAGAAAAAGCACTTTTGTCTTTTATCCATGACTTTTTGTTTTGGATGTCCAATTTTTTTATTTTTTTTTTTAGCTTGGGAGGCGACTCACGCCGCCGAGAAGCTAAGCTAACAACAGCCGTGAAACAGGTCCCGCCTTTCGTGCTGGAAATCGATCTGTGTCTTTTACATTTCCGAGGGGAACCCGACGACTCCTTCTTAACGTTCTTTCGCCGGAATTGAAACGGAACGCTGCACTTTATGGCGACATGCCTTTCGGGGAATTGGGGGGTGGGAGGGGGAGCCGGGCCTAAACCACGGGAAATAACCTGTAACTGTAGTGACGTCACGCCGTGCGTGTTTATGAGTTTTTCCCGCCCTGAAATTATCCGCTGCCGTTGTTGTTGACGCGTTTGTGTGTGTGCGTGTCTGTATGTCCTCCGGTTCGTTTTTAATTGTCCTTTTTGCACCGCAAACGCTCCCCGAGGTAGCGGGTTCATCCGGCTTTGACTGACAGGACGCAAACACTAAATAAACCAGATTTAACCATTAATCTGGGGCAAAAGTGCACTTGGAGGGATTATTTTTTAATCCGGAAAATACTAAAAAACAAACAAAAAAACAGTAATTTTACAACTGGTGAAAGTCGAGATATCATAAACCAGGCTTACCGGGACGCAGAGGTGCGTTATTGGTGTTGTAACTTAACAGAGGCTAAAGGGAAAAAGTGAATGAAGATCAAATCAAGGAGCAATCCAACAAACCACGAGCAGTAGAAACGCGGCTAACGTAACAAGATGGGGGTCGATAGCGTGACAAGACCTCTCAGACATGGAGGGCAAAGGTTAGCAAACAACCAACTTGTCAATAGGAATATCAATATGAAATAAAGGCTTGAAGTGGATTAAGCCGGACGGATCAGAGAAATCCAGCCCCGTTTACAAACCAGGGGAGTCGACGTGTCCGAATCACATGCTTCAAATGGAGTTTAGCGTGTATTTTGAAAAAGCCGCTGAGATTGGCCCTTGACTGTTAATGATAATATATCAGAGCCCTTTATGAGAACTTTTTATTCCAATCATCACACACACACAAACACACACACACACACACACACACACACACACTCCTATGTGTTTATTTCACTGTCTGATGCCTCCTGCTGATGCAAAGTGCCACCTTTTGTAGAATCTGAGCACTTGCAGCGTTTGTACAAGCATATCGGCTCTTTGTAACATGTTGGGTTTTTTTTGTCTTCCAATCCAGAACCAATGGAGATTAATCACACGCAGTTTTTAAGGGGGGGGCGTTGTTTGTCCCCGCTCCGACCGGCTCCCCAGTAGGAGCCGCCGTCACCTCCTTTGGGTCGACGTTAGGCCTAGAGTGCATGTAAAAACAGCTGCCTGTATGACAGTTTTGTGGGGGGTTGCGGAGCGGGAGCCTCGTCACAATTTGTTTTTTTAAACGGACGGACGTGTTGCATCGTGTATGATCGTGTGTCGTATTTATATTGGTACAAGTGAAACAATGAGATCCCTTATATTAAAACACATGAACACAGGTACACCGAGTTTTGTTTATTGTTTGCTTGCAGGACTTAAAGCGAGGTAGGTGCTCCATGGTCATTGGTCGGTACAAAAAATATATGTATATGTATGTAATTATTAATGATATTGTATTAATAATAATACAAGTGTCTGATTCAACGGTAAGATCTCTGTCCCAGTTACATTAAAGGAACATCTGCAGGACATAAAGCGAGGTAGGTTCTCCATGGTCATTGGTCGGTACAAAATATATATACATATATATAATTATTAATGATATTGTATTAATTATAATACAAATGTCCGATTCAGAAGTAAGATCTCTGTTCCAGTTACATTAAAAGAAAATCGACACTACCTATCATTCACCTGTTGATGTGGAAAAACTGTCATGTATAAAGAAAGAAAACATTTCAAGACTCAAGTATGTTTTAGGGGACATCTCTGGATGATTTTTATTCTTTGAATTGTTTTCTTCGTCAGTTTAATCCTGAAGAATTAGATTTAAAAACATGAACGAACTGCCCGAAAGCTGTTTTTTAAGCTATTTAAATGTACTTGAAATGCCTCAGATGGGGTTGGGGGGACTATTTCATTGTGTTTACTTGTTTACTGTATTTTGCCACCCCTCTACTAATACTTAATTCAAAACTGTACAATAAACATTTGTAAATTATTCCAGAATTTAAACCTCCCCAATCATCGGGGGGTTTTCAGGAGACGCCGTTACTGAAATTCGTCTCCTTCCACTGGCCGGAAGCGTGTCACCTATCAACTTCCGGTGTCACGGAGTATCTGGGAGACGGAGCAAAAAAAAAGCGGGGCATATTGGTACCTTCCATTGTTTTCGCTAACCCGAGGACATTCGAGTGCGTATAAATTTGGCTTGGAAAGCCATAGTACTGCGTCTTGCGGGCCGGAGACGAGCTGGGATCGGTATCCGTCGCGGGGAAGGGGGCTCATTCATTCGGCTATTGTGCTAGCTAGCGAGCGAGCTACCGCCACACCAGGGTGTTAGCGGGAGGCCCGTTCTTGTTGGACTTTGCTACACGGCTCGGAAGCTAACGGTAGCAGGCTAATCCCCTTGCGAACACGTTTTCTTTATTTCCTCTCCCTCCCTCCACAAATGACCACTTCCGCGGCGTGCAAACCCCAGTGATAGTACACTGCTAATGCTTGTACGGATCTACAGTTTTTCATAGTTTCGTCGTTTGCGCGGGCCGTTTCCACAGAGCTAACTTTGGTTTTGAGCTGCGTTAGCAAACGGGTTTTTTTTTTTTTTTTTTTTTTTTTGGGAAGCGCTGCCTCGCTAGCCCGCCGCTCCCCGCCGTTAGCCCGAGAAACGCAGTCGCGGAAAGCGTTTTAGCCTGCGCCCCCAAGGGATGTCGGGCTTCGACGAATTCGA